>JASAMX010032097.1:0-27500 GCA_030248175.1 Microlaimidae sp. YZB2_3 | reverse complement strand
ACAAAGGAAATTGGTATTTAATTTTAATTTTTTTAAAAATAATTCTGAGAAGAAAATAAAAAAAACATGATTTGTAAAAATTACTAGTTACCGTCAAAAAGTGTTTGTCTTAGTTTAAATCCATCGTCTTTGTTGCGAGCGCTCAAAGGAGCGTTGTCTTCCATACTTTCTGCTTTTTTTTCTCAAATTTTAAATAATAAAGATTATTATAAAAATTTAAAATGACTTGAAAGAAAGATCTTCAATCAATCTTTACTATGAACCTCTTGGGACAAACAACAAACGCACAGTGAATTTTTTTAAACACTTAAACTTCAAAATAAACGACAATCCAAGTGCTTCGTCTTCTTCTAAACCTACACTGAAAACTAAAAGAACTGGAAACCGTAGACAATCGTACAAAATAATTTTTAAACGTAAACTTTTTTAAACCGATCTCCGATAAAAAAACACAAATATTTCATTTTTTAAATAAAAAAGTTTGTTCAAATTGCTAAAATATGCTTGCAATTGAGGATCAAGACGGATTTTCATTGTAGCACGTAAAGTCCCAAACAAATAAAATTAATGAAATCATGTTTGACGGGTGACAAGGTGACGGGACGAAAACGACATTAAAAAACTTAAAAGATGTTTTTAGGTAAAACGAGTTTTGAAAAAAAATGAAACCTTGTGACATCATTCAAACAATTTTTTAACAATAAAATCATATTAATTTGATAATAAAACACTAAAACTCAATATTACAAAATCGAGCAACCCAAAATTTTAAATTTTCGTGTAATTACTTACATTTTTATATCTTACAAAAATTTTTCACATTATTTTCAAATTAATATTTAAAAGAAATTTCATTTTTTAACTTTTATTTTATGCAGAACGGATTTAATTTTTTTTCAATTTTAAACCGAATCCAGCGGCTAATTTCAGTGATGGACTACACATTTGCTTATAGAACTTCTCATGTCAAATTACGTGCTTGCTTGCTGGATATGTATATTATTTGCATGCAACGAACCAACAAACATTCCATAATCATGTGTTTGTTGAGCGTGCGCGAAATACACACTCCACAGAATGGTAGTTCATTGGAATCGAACAAATTTAGAGCTCAAACTTGAAACAGAAATTAGAAAACTTGGAGCCGAAATTTTGAAATATAGCTATCGCTAAGCCCAATCCTAAGCCTAAGTACCCACCATTTTTTTATTATTGACTCAAAATTTTAATTTTGGCAGCTTCAAGTTCGCCAAATTTTTTGACGGTTCAAAGTTTCCTACTTACGGTATCAAATACCCCTATCTTCCAATGTAAGCCTAAAGAAAGTAGGTAAAAAAATTTACAAATAACAAATTTTTACGACTATATTTTTTAATCATTGGATAATTGCACAACATACATTTAATCCCTATAAAATGCCTTTATAATTAGTTAAGATGTGTAAAACAAATAGCACTACATTATGTCTGGAGTTCTGTAATTTAAAAAAGAAATTCTATGATTAGTTTCAAAAAGCAATATTACAGGTTTAAAGCATTTTAATGACAAGATTTTGTTTATTAACAATATTTTAATTAAAAAACTTTGATAATATATAAAGTATTTTAATAAAAAAACTTTGATAATATATAAAGTATTTTAATAAAAAGGAAATAGTGCTAAATTTTGAAAATATCTTAAAAAACCTTAAACATGTTAAAATGTTAATCAATAAAAAATTATAACATTTCGATCGCTTACCACCGATTATTGTGTTTCCTTGATAGTCATCTGGAACTCGTTGACGTTTTTTGTTACTATCCATGTGATAAAACGGACTGAAGTTATTACAAACTTGTTAGTATTGTTCTCTTGCGAATAATAAAATATTTTACTAAAACAAAATGTTCACCGATGATTCGCATAAAAATTCGACTGAAATTTATTTAAAATGATAAACAACAAATAACAAAAAAGGTATTGTTCAAAAAAACCCGGATGATTAAAGATATTTAAAGATATCTACTGCTATATTACTAAAAGATTAAAATTAGTTTAAACCTTTCGTATTTTTTTCCAGTAATTTCTAACAATATTATTAAAATCTACCTTTTTTCACAAAGGTGGATTTTATTGTACAGAAGTTCTGACTGTGCTTAAAAAATTAATATTTTTTGTAGTAGTGCAGCCGCTTTATATTGGGAGTGCAAACTAACATAACGAATTTAACATATTCAAAGTCATCAAAAAGAATAGATTAATCAACTCAAATTTTAATAAAGTTTTAAATGTATTCTTTGTTTAATATTGCTTAGAAATTGAATTTCATTTTGAGTTTTTTGGCACTTTTGGGGTTTTTATAAGCATACTATACGAGAAATGTGAACATTTTAGTTTTGATATATTTCCTTGAAACCACAAATAAATTAGCGGTTGTGAACGTTTGACGTCTTTTAATATAATTATTTTTTTTCAAAAAAGTAAATAATTAAGCTTATGGCAAGCTAAATAAATAATTGGGAATTTTTAAATTGGCCGTGTTCCAACTCTTCTTGAAGATCAAAATAAGTGATAAATTTTAAAAACTTGTTTTTTTTTAAAAAAATCAAAACAAATTTGTTCAATGTTAAATTTTTAAATTGGAGCAGGTTTTAAAATCAAGTACGATAAAAATTGAATAAATACTTCAGCAATATGACCAATAAAACCCAACAAATACAAAAAAATATATAGTTTTTTTATAAAAACCATCAGTTTAAATAGGTGTTACAGTTTTGTCAAGCATTATATTATTTGGTTTAGTTGCATAAATTATTTGTTACTGTGGAAGCTAAATAAACATTTTAAGACAGCATAGTGTAACAATCATTTGTTTTAAAACAGTTTATAAAGCTTCGCTGTAATTCCCAGAAAATGGACACCTCAAAAATATTAACTTAGGTTAACCATTTTTTTAGTAGTTTTTTGCATGCATTTTTACTTATTGTCTTGTTTGTTTTAAATTAAAAAAAAATTAATAAACCTGAAAATATTATGGCTAAATTATATCTGGCTGACCTCGTAAATTAGTATGCAGACATGAGCGGACCAATTAAAATTGCGCAGTTATGACGTTTCTTTTAAAGAAAATAAGAACCCAGATTTTTTTAATTCCACCTTTTCACAAAATATAGAAAAATAAACCAACTTTAGCCTTTAAAAATTGCATTTGGGTTCCAAATTAAGTAAGTTGATAAATAATTATTAAAATATGGGTTTTGATCTTTATTATTAAACCGTTTTCATTAAAAATTTTGAATGATTTTGTTGTTAGATAGTCGATTCAATAATGCCATTATCGAAGGTAGATTTTATTTGTCTATAATAAAATTATGGTCGCCCCTAAGACGTGGAATGTAAATTGCGTCACGTTGGTCAGTTTATATTTTTTTCAAATGTAGAAAAAATATATAGAGGAATTTTCGCATGATATCTCGCAAAGCTTTACATACTAATTTTGCGGTTGAAATGTGCTTTTTCGCCCTAAATTTTGTGATTTCTAAGGCTAAAAAGTGCGTCTATAACGCAAAAAATCAAAACGCACCAGAGCCGCTCAATGCGAAACTGGTGAGTTGGACATTTCTAATTTTTTCCACACTTATGCACTAAGCAGCCGAACGCAGTACAAACTTTCCGTCTGAGCTGTGATAACAATGAATGAAAAACTTTTATTCATTTGAAGAATCAGTCACAAAGAGTTAAATAATATTTCACATTTTTACCTATTAAATCCCAATTAAACACTGCAGGTATAAAAATTTTGCTTTTTAAAAACGTAAAAGGGAATATAAAAAATTTAATTCTTAAAAGTTTACTCGTATTTTTAAAAATACAAATGCTAAAAATTTATTTTATAAGAGTTTTGGCGTTATATTTGTTTAGGAATAGCAAAAAAAAATTTTAAACAATATAAAAAATTTGAGAAAAAATATTTGCACGTTTTAAGCATTTTTCAACCAAACTAAACATTTCAAATCTATTTTTATTCAGTATATAAAGAAAACGGCTTTGCAAAATTCACAAAACCGCAGTTAACTCTCCATTCTAATCACTGATATTTGTTAAACACTAAAAAATTTAAAATGTAAAATAAAAAAACAACAAAAAATTGTTTGTCAGATAAGTTTTAAGCTGCCTATAAACATAATCAGAATCAAGTAAGAATTTTCGAATTTGGAGTTGAAAAATATTTGAGGCTATGGTAATGCTGTTAACTACGAACAAAAAATAATTAACTGAAAAGAAAAAGGGAATTAGAAAGATCCGTCGTTTTTTTACTGTGTATGTTTTTAGGGTCAACGAACCCACCCCCGCTAATTCAAATGCTCATAATTCTGAAATTTGGCATTAATCTACTTAAACTAAAATCATCTATTTCTTTAAGCTGCAATCAATACATCGTAGATAAACCGCTCATTTTTTCATATAACATGTAAGTATAGCCGGAATCCAGCGCGGTATTTTTTAAAAAACCGCACATCACCCTTTAATTACAGTAAATATCGTGCTGGGTGCCGGATATACTTATATGATGAGCGCTTTAACTACGAGGCGTCAATAAAAAAATTGTCATTTGATCATAAGAAATTAAAGAAATTAATCTACTGACAAAATGAATTGAGAAGGATTTAACTGTATTTTTTAACACAAAAACGCAGCATAAAATAAGAATTGAGTTTTCATCCAAATATTTTTTATATTTAAGCAACGTATTAAAACATTGGCACAAGTTTAATTAAACCTAATAACGTCAAAACAATAGCAAATAAAAACACAAAATTATTTATTATAAACAAACATATCTACCGTAACTTTACTTCTGGAACTTCTTTCATATGAAAAAATTTCACAAACAAATTTTACGGTTTTAGAGTTTAAATATACTCACTAGTTGACACAAAGTTTTTATATTTTTTTACCCCAGTAGCGCTTAAGTCATAATAGGTTTTTTTGAAATGCTATACATGTATGGTCTGTACAATAATGACACTGGCTAAAAACTTATCATTTAAAGCGGTTTTGTGAGTGGACTGTAATCATAGCAGCAGTGTATTTATACGGAAACCATTTAATTGTATAGCTTACAATTTCCGCAATCAGCTTAGAATATAAAAACAATGTTTAACTATGACGCCATCACTAACGCTGGCAGATAGGTAGGGTAACTGACTTAATTCCGGCCACGCCTTAATTTGGGCCACCAAATTAGGGTGTTAGAAAATTGGTTTATTTTTAAAACACAAAAGAACTAGCACAAAAGTAACTGGATTAATGTTAAATAAAGTGTTTTTGCAAAAGTTTTTTTATTTTTGTTACTCTACATTATCAACATTTTCATACAAAAAGTGATTTTTTTGTGATTTTCTTAATTTTTGCTTTGTGTTTAAACTGCATCAAATTTAGAACGAAGCAATATATAACCTTAAAATATCTTCTATTTAAGGCTCAAAGTTGTTAATTTTCATGTTTTGATATTTTCTTCAAAATCATTTTGCAATGCGTTTAACTAACTGCGCATTTTAAGATTCCGTTAATTTCGGCCAGCTGAAAATTTAGGTGAAAGAACCTGCCGTTTTTTGCTGTTTTTAAATATCATTGTACTACCGTATTTATAAAGAATTTTTTTTGCTCGTTTGACTTTGTTTTGACGTTTTTTAAGCCAAAAATAAAAATTGAACAACAAATAAAAGTTATTAAAACCTGTTTTTTAAGGTTTTGACATAATTATTTAAAGTCTTGCTAATATACCTATTAAAGTTCGCAAACGGGAAAAATTAAGTTATATGTACCAAGAACAATACCTAAGGGTAAATTTGCAACCTTTAGAAATTTTTATTGATCGTTTAAGCAATAGTTATGGCCAGTTTTTTGTAGGTGGCCGAAATAAATGGCACGCGCCTTAACTTCGGCCAATTTATAAAACAAGTTTAAACTCTCACTGATTTTTAAGTGTAACAGAAATATTCAAATTTTGCACTGGAATAACAAATATAGCTATTGTTTGATTTTTAGGCCAAATTTTGGCTTGATTGAAAACGCCAGAAAAAACTTATTCAAAAAAATAAAAAAAGGTGGCCGAAATGAAGTCAGTTACCCTACTGCGTTAAAAAAATCTGATCCAATCAAATAAAAAAACTTGATCCTTGACACTGTTTTATTAATGTTAGAAACATTTGATTTCTTTATAAATATATACAAAGAGGTGAGCTTCTATGGTAAAGCATGAAGACCCATGTAATTTTACAAGCAGAAAAATGTATTGACGTTTGTACAAGTGACTTTTTATGGTAATTTGTCATATGGTCACTTTGAAATTTAAATTTAGAGGAAACCTAAAAGTCAGGCTAACTTGATTGCTGGTCAATTAGTTCGAATGTAAAATTGTCCGAATTTTTTTACCAGAATGTCATTTGTCGAAGAAGTCATTTTATTTTACCCAAAGCGATTTTTTATGCAAAAATTACCGGGAAAGGGATTTATGCGAATAAAAATATAAAATATATGCAAATTTTTGTTTTGTAAGAGTTTTTACGAACATTTTATGCATATTTTTATACATTTTATTTTATTTTATTCTTTAAACAAAGTCCAAAGGAAGTTTTGACGCTGTGTTTGTCCTTTGAAAAAAGTCCAAAGGACTTTTGTCCTTTGGACTTCGTCCAAAAGACGTTTTGTCATAAGTATGAACCAGCCTTCAATGCATAAAAACATTTTAATAGGATGCTTAAAATGTTTTGTTTCCTTGGAAATTAATATTTACAAAAAATCGACATTAAGCTGTATTCACAAAACCGGTGCGGCCACGCCTGCGTGACCACTCCGTCGTGTTCAGCGCGCTGGTTTTGTGAATACCGGTGAGTTAAAAAGAAATCGAAAATATTCAAGAGATTTTGCTGATATTCGAGTAACTCATAAAAGCCACTGTTTACTCATCAGTAGGTCCTAATCGTTTAAAGTTCAAATATTGCGCCAAGGCATATTAGTTTTAAAAATTTTAAATGAAATCAGACTTTTATGATATACGGCTGTGACACATACTCCCTTCCGTGAAATCTACTGTAGAGTCGAATCGAGCCTAAACCAGAGTCGAGTTTGGAGGTTACGGGTTCAGTTCCTGTATTGGCCAAATTTTTAATTAAATCTGGCTACACAAAATTTTTTAGCTCCTGGTTAGTGTCACATGTTACATGTACTTTGAGTCGTCATACTGCTTCTTTAAAGACTCCTGTAAGACTTGTAAGGACAATTGATTCGACACGGAAAAACTCCTTTCCGTTCAATTAGAAAGAAGCCGCTATTCTTTTTTTTTATAGTGTCTGTTTTTAAAATTGACCTCTGAAGTTAATAAGTTATGTGTAGGTAAAGCGAAGAATATCGAGGCCCCTGCATAAAGATATTGTGTATAATAAGTTTAATTAAAATCAGCGTAATTTTAAACATTTACAATAAAAACAATTTTATTTCAAAGAAATCACCCTGGTTTTTAAACCCAATTCTTAAAACTAAATTGTTTGAGTTTTCTCAATAAAAATGGACTCTCTACAGTACCCTTAAAATAAAAATGAACTAATGTCAATTTTTGATATTATGTCTACTAATACCTATTAGTGCTTACTTCAAAAATCCTTGTTTATCATTTTAAAATATACACATCCCATTCCTTCCCCACCAATTATTTTTTTTTTTATTTTACAACTCCAGAATAAAATTAAGCTTGAAATACGCTCGGTTTTTTATTGTCATTTATAATGATTTTAATGAAAAACTGTGCAGTATTCTCCTTCTATTTTGAGATATTTTTCCAATACAAATTAAAGTTTTGAAGGCTAAGGTGAAGTTTGTCCTAAAATAATTAAATCTGAAACGCTAACTCACTACCGCAGTTTTAGAACGATATTACAGGAAACCGCAGAAGAAAGAACCGTAAGTGAACAGCGCGTCAAAAAACGTAGTTGGAATGAAAGCGAAGATAGCACGGTATAGCAATTTATCTAGAAAATTTCTTATTTTCATATGTTGCAAGTTTTAGAATACGTAATAAAAACTAAAATTCTGCTTTAACATCTTATAATTAAAAATATTAGTTTTATTTAACTTAACCGTTACTTTCTGCTCTGTAATTATTTTAGTTTTTATTACGAGCCTCTTAAGTAATATGGTGGATTCTATTGAGAAGCTCCGACTACCATATTCTTAAAGCTTGATCAAAAAATATGTCTAGAATTAGGAGCGAAACATATTTTTTGGCAATAGTTATTGTACCTAATAAAAATAATCCACATATGTTTTGTTGCTGTTTTAGTTTCAACGCAGGAAACAAATAAGGAAAAGGTATTTAATTTACTAATTAATATATATGCAATATAATATCATATTATTTAATTTTGTTAGGGTATATTGCAGTTTATTCTGGCATTTATATAATTTTTTATAAAAATAACCTTAAAAATTTTTTTTCGTTTCTCTAATAACCCCCGCCTTCTTTTTCACCTCATTTTCTATTTTTATTAAAACTTCAATAATAAATCACACAAAACTTAGCTGTTTTAAATATTCTCATATTAAAAAATACTTTTTTATAGAACAAGTACCTCGTGTCAGTCATACGGCTGACAAATAATTTTTACGGCATTTTTTATTCATTTACTTTTTTTTCAAAATTCAACCCTTCTATGCCATTCCCGTGACTGTAAGCTTTAAAATGATACCTCAGTTAACCCGCATTCCCTTTTGTCGTTGGGGGAAGGGTCTTTCCCTCGTATGGTGAAAATATGTTGTCCAGCATAAAGATGTCTATGTTATTTTTTTTACAAAACCCCTTTATGATGCTCCCTGAACTATATGGTTTACCCATAATATCTGATTTACCCCAATTTTTTTTGGGATTGGGGAGGAAGGTCTTTCCCTTTTTGGTAAAAATATGTTGTCCAGTATAAAGATGTCCATGTTATTTGTTTAAAATTTCAACCCATGTATGACATTCTTCAGACTGTAAGCTTTGTAATTATACCTCATTTAGCCCAATCCGTTTTGTGGTTGGGAAAAAGGGCTCCCCCTTTTGGTCAAAATGCGTTGTCCAGCATAAAAATGTCCTTGTTATTTATTTTTTTAAACATTTAACTCTTTTATGACATTCCTTGAAACTTAAGCTTTGAAATGATATCTCATTTATCCCAATCCTTTTCGTGTTTAAGGAGAAAGTTCGTTGTCCCTTTTAGCGAAAAAACTTTGTCCAGCATAAAGATGTCCATGTTCATTTTTCCAAAAACATGATATTCTGGCTTTACATTGGCTAATTACTCTTACTAATAAATTTAAGCCAATTCCTAGACAAAAAATTTTTTAAGTTCCAAAATCCATAGGGTCCCTTCCCCCTGTTGGTGAAAACGCATTGTCCAGTATAAAGATCTCCATGTAAGTTGTTTCAAAATGTTAACCCCCTTACGACATTCCCTGGGGTATAAGCTTTCCAACGATACTTCATTCACCTTAATCCATTGGGTGGTTAAGGAGGAGTTAGAGAACACACAGACAAACAGACACACCAGAGATTTACGTCTATTTATATATAGATCTTGTTTTATTCTTTTAAAACAAATTATATAAATGTATAAACATTGCTGTGATAAAAACATTTTTGGAGAGTAGATTTTTCATCTTCATAATAAACGCTATTTCCAAAGTAAAATTACAAATATTCCCTCCGGATAAAAAAACCAAACGGAAAATTTCAAACATTAAAGAGTAATTAAAAAAATTAAATTTTAATTATTAAAAAATAATTAAAAATGAAAAACAGCCAATTTTTAATTGAAAAATATAAATTTCCAAATAATTCTGAAAAAATTTATTTCAATATATAATGATTTAGAGTCGGTAAAGCCAAAAAATTTCAAAAATAGACTAGTTCGGAATAAGCGTCTTTTACTGTACCAGAGAGGGTACAAAAAGAAAAAAAATAAAATTTGAAAAAATCTTAGCTTTCTTAGTTTCTTAAGTTTAAACCTATACTTCATAAAAATTGCTACACGATGATATGTTTCACTACGTTGAAGTGCTGTAATATATCAGTTTGTGCTAAATAAATTTTTGTTTTTTAATTAAACGTCACAATAGTTTAAAATCATCACTAAAATAGTATTATCCTGAACAGTGATTTCGAATTAGTAAAAATAAAAATGAAATTTGTGCTTTTAAACTAATTTTAAACCTACATAGTTTTTTTTAATGTATTGCTTGTAAAACTATTCAAAACTTAAAAATTAATTTTAAAAAGTCCATTCCAAACTTTTAAATTAAGCATTTTTTGTAATTGAAACATTAAAAACCTGGAAAACAAGCGCGCCAGCAGTGCCGTACCTACGAAGCGGTAAAAAACTAAAAATCTTCAAAAACTGCTTTTGCTTTTGCAATATTTAAAAAGTATTTAAGAAATTTTGAAGAGAAGGGGTCGAGATTTTAAATCAATAAATATTTGAAATATTTTAAACCGTAAAATGTACTAGTCGCTCGCTGTTTATCAATTTTCCCTCTACATATGACTGGCGCTAGTAGTTATGTACCGTCTTCCTAACACTAAAAAACCCTTATTCCGAACTAGTCTATAGGGTACTTGAAACTGCTAAGATAAGAAAAAAGTCTTAATACCTGTACGTACCTAAGCCCAAACTCAAATAAGTTTTTAATTAAGGTTCTAAGTTCCTATTTTTCGCGCCTCTAAACTCCTGAAATTTTTCGACAACTCCAAATCCCCTACTTACGGCTATAAAGATTCCATACCCAAATAAATATAAATAAAATACTCTCTAAAATTTAAAATATATTTTTCGTAAAAATATATTTTTAAAAATATTCTGTACCACTTTTGGCTAAGCTTGTCTCAAATATACATATTTATGTAGTTTATATAGTTATAAACTACATAAATATGCGCAGTTATATGTACAAAAAATTTTATCAAGCAATTATTCTTGTTTTAGCGTATTTCAGCCGTATTATTTAGTTTAAAACTGTTCAGTTGAAATAAGAAAATAAGAAGAGTATGTCATAGACATTGCAAAAAGTTTATTTATTATATAAAACACAAAATACCTTTACTGACACACGTATTAAACATCTTCACAAGTAAAACAATTATTACTGCTAACAATGCACAGCCGATAAAAAAGATACAACCATAAAATATAAAAAAAATCAATATAATACGGTTTTACAAAAAAATTTAATTCCAAAAAACGTCTCATTTATGAGCAAAACTTTTATGTTTAATTTTAAAAATTAATTTTAGTTTAGTTTTTTTCAAAAAATTTTAAAAAATCTATATTTTCATGGAAGTTTGTTTCAATGATAATTCAAAAAATGATTGGTTTTGTTTTCAACTGCTGGGTTACCGCCAATGCACAATTATTTTAAAGTTTTACAAAAGTCCTAACATTGGACCCCATAAGTTTTAAAATTTTTTCAGGGGTATAATTTTATCATTATTTCACGTAAATCTTTTTCTATTAAAAAATATCTGGATAAAATTTGATTCTTATCCCGTTCCCGTCATCCTCTTTTCCCCGATTACCTAGAAGAAACATTTATTCTACAGTGTTGAGATCTTCCCTGACCAATGTGACGTGTAAACTCTACCGCCGTTAACATTAAGTACCACCTAGGTCATAACTAGGTGATACGTGATAATAAGAATTTACATAACTGCTGCCATACATAGAATACGCACAGTTTTAACTACCAGCTTTAACCATTTTACTCGCTCACTGGAACTTTTACGCATTGAATTTAGCGCGCAGAGAAAAACGTGCGCTTAGGTGCTGCGGGCGCAGCAATAACTATTCTTTTCAGTCTTTTCGCTATATCTGGGGTGATACTTAGATTTAACCACACAGCACAATGATCAGAGGAAGATACCACCATTGTGAGACAAAGATTTTACCGTGGTAGAACAAATGTTTTACCGTAGGAAGCGTATAAAAATCAATTAAGGAAACAAGATAAGGTTTCTTGTTATTTAAAAAAATGTGTGGAACAAATGACGCAAAAAGTTATGCAATTATTCTCAAAAAAATCAAAACAAAAATCGAAAATAAAAACAGTTTATTTTATAGTCTTATTTTCAACATAAAAAAAATTTCGGCTGGTTTATTTAGTGAATAAAATCAAATCCAACTATTTTTATATTTAAAACTATCGAAAAATTTCGGATATTGTTTAGGTTTAGTAAATGGCAACGTTGAGATATGATTCATGTGCTTTTCAAAGTGTGCATGGTGTGTGTAAAGTGTGTCTTTCAGGAGAGTTATTTACTAGTTTGTAATGCAAAAACCAACAACATTTTTCTGCACGTTTCTTATCAAAATACACTGGCTGTTATTTACAATAGTCGATAAAATGCACTGGTAAAATATTGATTTTCTGGCATCAACTTTCTGGGAGTACCTATATCTTAAATTCAACATTTAAAATAACCTTCACCAAAGGTAGATAATACGATCATCCTGAACCAAGGTGTGACACTCGTGTTTAACAAACGCGGCCATGCGAAAGACAACCAGCGGACGGACGGGTGTCATCGTGACGGACGGGTGTCATCGTGAGAGACGGGTGTCATCGTGACGGACAGATGTCATCGTGACGGACGGGTGTCATCGTGACCATCGTGACAGAAGAGTGTCATCGTGACGGACGAGTGTCATCGTGACGGACGGGTGTCATCGTGACGTACGGGTGTCATCGTGACGGACGGGTGTCATCGTAACGGATGAGTGTCATCGTGACGGACGGGTGTCATCGTGACGCACCAGTGTCATCGTGACGGACGGGTTTCACGATAAATGATTCGAAAACCATGTTTCTAAAGATATTTTGTCTTGCTGGCTGACTTTCAAAACTTTTACAATTTAAAACCGTAACTTTTTTAAAACTCGAATAAGTGACAAAAAACAAAACAGATGCTACGTGAAAACCAGAATAAATAACACAAATAAATTATGCAGTGTAAAATCATACTGAAACATTTAACCAATTTAAAAAAGGGCAAAATTAGCCCTTTTTAATATAAAAAACCGCGAAAACAAACTAAGAAGAAACATTTGTTTTAATTTGTCATAAAATAAATTAAAAAATACACCCACAAGTACTAAAAAGGACTATTTGTTAAAAAACAAGCAGGAAAAAAATTTTTAGTTTAGTTTAAAAATGATAAATGAAAAAAGCAAAAGAGTATGACACGCAAATGTGCACAACAATTGTAGTTTCTTTAAAATAAATATTCGTTTGTTCCATTCAGTTTTTTTTGTATTAGTGCAGTATAACACCTCCACCGAGATAAGGAAAAATCTTGCATTCACATATATATATTTATTTATAGCGGATATGGATATGACTATGCCGATTGGCGCTTATTAGCCGTTTTCCAGATATTAAAGAGAGAGTCCAAGAAGCTCCATACAAAATAGGCTTTTTTTACTATTTTCACTTTTAATTCTAAGACTATTTTCCTTTAAATAACGTGTTTTTTTGATTATCAAATAAAAATATATACTTTTGTGCAGTTTTTAACGTTTATAAAACGTAAATGCAAAGCATCACATAACGGTGAGAGTACCGTAAAATAACCCTATTCAAAAAAGTATCAGTCCATTTATACAGTAGTTCATGTATTCATGGGAAACCCATGTACGGACGTTTAACTAATTAAATAAAAATATAATATATGAATTTTTATTTTAGTAAATTATGATACTGATTGTAATAAAAGAGTTGATATGTAAACATAAGCAAGGGAATATATTTTAAAAAAATATTAAACTGATTTTTTTTTGTTTAAAAAGTTAATTGGTAGAAATTTGCACTGTTATTTTTAATACATTTTTTAAAATTTGATTGGCACTAGGTCACTGCAGCACATTAAATCGCCATCTTATGATGGCTGCATAGTTTTTTTAAGTTTAATATCACTGAGGGGTTGATTGTTGTTTAAATTAAGATCGCCGAGCTGATTGTTGTTTTGATTAAGGTCGCCAAGTGGGTTTTTTCAGCTTAGGCAAAAGTGATGGTTTATTTTCAATCCTTGAAAACATACCGTTTAATGAAAATTTATCATTAATAATTTTTTTTTGGTTTTTAGGTTTTCCTTAGGCTTAAGTTTCGCTTAGGATTAGGTTTTGTTTAGGCTTAGGCTTAGGTTTTGCTTAGGCTTAGGTTTTGCAAACAAAACTACAAACTTTAAAGTTGATTTTTTAATGTTTATTCAAGTTGTGTAGGTTTCTTTCCATACTGGGATGTCTATGGCTTAGAAATAAACTTTGAATTGAAACAAAAAACTGCGAACAGGTCCACACTTTAAAAACCTATATTTTAGAAAAAATCTTTCTAAAGCTATGGAAAAAATCGGTAAAAATCGCAGTTTTGTATGGGGAATTTTGAATTCCCCTTATAATATCTCGAGAACGGCTATCAAGCGCTAATTATCAGGATGATATTCAGATCCGGCACCATCAATAACATATATTTTTAAGCAAAATTCAATTGCTGCATTAAACAGAATTTTAAAATTGATTTTTCAATGTTTATAGAAGTAGGGTAGATTTCAGTCCATACTGGGATGTCCATGAGTTTGCAATAAACTATAAATTAAAACAAAAAACTGCGGACAAGTCCAAAATATAAATGTGTGCCCTTAAAAATCTATATTTTAAAAAAACTTCCTTCTAAAACCATGGTCAAAAATTGGTAAAAATCGCAATTTTGTATGGGGATTTTGAACTCCCCCTTTAATATCTCGAGAATGGCTATCAAGCGCCAATTATCATGGTGTATTCAGATGCGGTGATATTCAGATGCGGTACCATAAATAACATATATTTTTGTGCAAAATTTTAGTGAACGTTGTGGAGGTGTTATACTGCACTTTTACCTTTTTTTAATAAACAGATAAAGAAATTAAATTAAACATTAATATTAAGTTAGAAATATACCTAAACCAGAAAAAAAACGAAAAAATATTTAAAAGGGGATCGAACTTAGGACCCTCAAATGCCTATCCAAAAAACATCCACTGCGCTACCGCAATGATAAAAGCGTAATATAATATAATATAATACGCCTAAAAGCGTAATATAAACTGCTGTTTGCAACCACCGGTGTTTTCCAGCAATATTTTTACTTTTCTTTAGTGTTTTGTGGAATTTTTTAAAATAATGTAAATAAACTTTATTTTGCATTAAAATGCCGACAAATCTGCGGTAGTTTTTATTAAAATTTATTAGTTTGTGTTCAGTTTTATTGTACGAGTATTTTTGATTTAAAAAAAAACTAAATATGCGTTTGTTGCGTTCTTTTAGTTAGTAAAATATAAAATATTCAAGGATTTTTAATGATTTATTCCATAATCTTTTGTCATTTTTAATGGTTTCCCAGGTTTTTTTATTTGCCACATTATTATTTTTTCAAAGAAAAGGAAGAAAGATCCGACTTTATCTCTGTGCTGTTAAATACATCCAGTAAACGTTTATCCCGATTCCCTCAGTACTCAAAATAACAACCGAAGATATATAGACAAAAAACCCATTAAAACTCTAAAAGATGTTTAAAAAAATCAAATTATTATGTCGTCAACTATTTTTTTTAAACTAATTGACTTATGTAAGTAAGTAAGTAAGTATATTATTCTTTTTATTTATGCATTACATGTATATTATTTTCTTGAGAATGCTGAGCTAATTGTTCGGAAGCCAGCCAAGAAGATTATATATCTAGAAACAAGGTTTGCAAAATGATTATCGTGACACCCGTCCGTCACGATGACATCCGTCCGTCACGATGACACCCGACCGTCACGATGACACCCGTCCGTCACGATGACACTCTTCTGTCACGATGGTCACGATGACACCCGTCCGTCACGATGACACCCGTCCGTCCGCTTTTTGTCTTTCGCACGGCCGCGTTTGTTAAACACGAGTGTCACACCTTGGTTCAGGATGATCGTATTATCCACCTTTCCCTTAACTTGATCGATCAATTATTTTGAACTTTTGTTTATAAAAATTAAAAATGTTGGAGTTTTTCGGATGCAGGGTGATCATGTTGTAATCAGTATTTTTAACATCAATATTTTATGTGGGTTTGGAAAGAAGCCGTCAAACAGGCACTTACCTGATAAATAAAAAGTTGTTATGTTTTTTAATTGTTCTAATTGTTTGATACTTTTTAACAAGAATCGTTTTGAAAAAAGTGTACAGCATTTTGCACTCATAAGATTACAAAGAGTTAGTTATTACATTGAAAACTATAGATGTACAATAAACGAACAAGCCATAAAGCCATAAATCAATAAAAAATAAGCCAGTTTTGTTTATTTTAGTAAAGACTGCCAAAAGATTGCAAAGCCGAAGATCAAAATACAATTTATCAAAACACTAAAAAATTTGATCCATGTACAAATGTAAGCTTGTCGTGGCAGCCATATAGTATTTCTGATTTTGTCTGGGTTTCTTGTCTTTGCGAACACTATATTCATATTGTGTTGCTACTTGCAAATCTTAACAACAAAAACTCATACAATATAATCAAAAAAATATAATAAATATAATATAAGTGTTATATATTTTTGATACATATAATTATGTCGTAAATTATTACACACACATTTTGACGTAGAAAATAGTGTGTAAAATTGATTATTCAATTTAAAATCTTAATTATTAAAAACTTGGTTACAATTAAAGCAATACTTGGATAAATTAAAATTGGATTTTTTGCAAAACTTACATTACATAGTATTTAGGAACATGTGCTTGTGTTAACAAATAGAGAAACATGATTTAATGTATGAAAACACTTAAAAAGATCATTTTGTAGCTGTATATTTTGACGTTTTTGTAATAAGAGTTAAGTCTTAAAAATGTTTTTTCTAACAGATCTTCTTCTAACAATCTTACTAAAATTTTTAGAAAACACTTAGAAAAGCTTGTTCTACAGTGTGCCAAGCGGCGTTTCTTTATTTCTTATTATGGAGAATCACGAAAATTAATTCAATGTACACAAAGGTCTCAAGAATATTTAAAAATAAGTTAGATACGACCGGAAAAAATAGGAAAGAAAAAAATAGGCACATACAACTACTTTTTTAGAAAAAAATGTTTTATGTTTATGGTGTTTTCGTTGTATTATGATCGTGTTTTTTTTCGTTAACCAACATCATATACAAATTATTTTTAGATTTTCTCGAGACCTTTGTGTACATTGAATTAACCGTCGTGATTATCCATAAAAAAGTCTTGTTTTTTGAGACCCAGGTTTTTTTATTGTATCCCCAGTATTAATGGCTTCATTGATGAATAGTTTTTTTAGTTTAAAATCATAGCCAAAAGTCTTAGTTACACATTGAAATTAACACTGCTTAATTTATTGCGTCGTTTTTGAGGTTTATCGTTAAAGTTTAAGTTTTTTTCGCCATCCTTAATCATTTTTGAACACACTATAATTTTGGAGAAATGACATTGTACTGTATGAAGTTTTTTGTTTGTTGAATGTAGTTGTATTGTTAATTGAATTTAAATTAATAAAAACTGTTGATTTAATTTATATTCAAATGTCTATTCATCATTAATCTAAATCATTCGATCTTATTTTTTCTAATGAAGATTTGCATACATCTAATACAAAAATAGTTGAAACGTTATTTAATAGTGATCACAATAGCATTGACTATTTATTAAATGGCATGGCAATATACCATAAGTAAATAATAAAAAAACATATTTTGATTTTAATCAAGCTAACTGGGAAGCTATGAACGACTTTATAAATAAAATAGATTTTGAAGGATTGTTTCAAACTAGTGTGGCGGATAGCGTTGTTTAGGGTCAATTAAATTAACAACATTAATTCATTCTTAAATGGTCACTACACTCGCGTTCAAACACGTTTTCATTTCAATTAAACATTTTTAAAATATATTAATGTACGCGCTGTAATCAAATTACAGTAGCCCGCGCCTGTCGCCGCCGCTGTAGTTGGTCTCGGCCAACTTAGGTAAGGACTGTGTGTTAAGTGGAGAATTCACAGTGGCTGTCTGTGGATTCTCCTTTGAGATATTGCGACAATTACGAAGTGCATTGGTGGAGTGGCCACGAACCGGTACAGGTATTTTATAAAGAACTTTGCACGTGGCATAACCTACCAACTTAATTGGTAGTCATTTTGTTTAAGTTAGGAGGTTACATAAACCCTCAGTGGTGTGTCGTCAAGGACACCCACCGCTTTCGTAAAAAAATATCGTTTTATTTTTCAATCGGGTAAATTTCTAAAAATCAAGTATTTAAAACATAATTTAAATCAAAACCTCTAACTAAATTAGAAATATTAAAAATTTATTTGTTTTTCTAACTTTAAATTGTGTTCTCTAAAACGGCTAAAAGCATAGTCTTAACGTTTTTTAAACGTTCCTAAAATATAGCCTTAGCTCGCTCAGTCAACCAATAGTTGCTCAAAATGTGCTATAAACCAACACTGTTCTTTTGCTCGCCGCAACGCGGTCTGTTTACTCGCGTAAATTAACCATAAATAAACTCTTTGTGTAAAGTGTTGTGTAACCTCTTATCTCCGCAATTAATCTAACTGCCAACGCAGCATCTAATCCACAAAACACGTAAACTAGGCACTCACTGCGTTCAAACAAACTAAGCTTAAAACCACAACCAAAACATTCAGCACAATATCCCACACGACACATTGGAACCACGGAACTCAAACCTTAACCCAATCCCTCACTTTTCCCCTTAACGAGACGTTAAAAATTACACTAGTAATTTTAATGTTTTGTTGAATACTAAACCCCACGACGAGATCCGCCCCTGTATTTATGCTGTTCTTTTCCCAGTTCGGTAGCTTCATATTTTCCAAGCACACCGTGGCTGAGGTCTTGAAGTAACTTTTTGTAGGACTTGAGCAAAGCTCGAGTCTAATATCATTATTCATTTTCAACCCCGTTACTTCAAGGTTTCAGTTAATAAATTACATCACTGAAGCTACCGAGCCCAACAAACTAATCGTGCATTACAACAATTTGCTGCAACTTTTTGTAGAAGTCTGACACCATCAGACTTCACAAATTAAGCTTTCAAAATCGTACTGGTATTTTTAATGTTTCATACCAGTCCCTTACCCACCGCTGGTTAAGCCAACGCTAACCTTTATGATTCGTTCAAGATTTTAGTCCTCACTTTTTGAAGGAGGGAGACCATTTCGCTCTTACTTTTCTGCCCCAACACGGTAATGTTTTACCATATTAATTAATATAAAACAGTATTTTCCTAAATTGGATATGGTCCTCGTTCAGCATTTGGCAGCACATCGGATATATCTCGTCTACTTTGTGGAAAATATTTGAAAAGGAATTCTAAAAGAATTCCTCCTTTTCTCAACCTTCCCTACCGTAACCCAACTCCGTGAACCGACTTGACCCCCCGGTCAAGAGGGTGTGTCGTGTGTCTCCTCCCTTTGCAAGGTTAAACACTATAGTATTTCTTATCTATTAAACTGTCTTTAGTAACTGTATTTAAAAAACAAACTTTTTTAAAAATTTTTTAGACATTTTTGCTTATGCGTTAAGTCTTAAGCTTATTATCATGTTGCGTTTTTTATAATCCCTATTATATTGTGCTTGTAATGTATTTTTGTTTTTGTGAATATTTGGTCAAAAAAGATTTTGAACCTAAGGCGAAATATATAAAGCAAGGCACATTTAAAATCAAGTGCATTGTCTCAATATATTTACATCCGTTTGTTCATGATGTTGAAGAGCTAAAAAAAGAAATATAAAGCAGTTGATCTTCTTCAATTAGAACATCAAGAATGAACATGGAAAGTTTAAGCATCTTTGAATAACCATGCTAACTTTGCATATTCAAATCATTTGTTCATGGCCACGAGTGATGAAGTAAGTTCTTTGCTACTGCTTGCTTCAGAGTTAGCTATCATATAAAGCAAAGCCTGTAAGCAAGCAGAACAGCTAGAACTTTTGTACAACCATATGTACATAGCGTGGTGTTGATTTTCTGGATATCAGTACTTGCTCATTAGAAGAGCCTCGTTAAATCAGATAGATTAAGGGAATTTAAATTTAATCCCATGATCTATCTGACCCAACTGTCCTTGGCGTTTCGTGCGAGAATTTTAGACGCCTCCTGACTCGCACTCATCAGTAAAATATCAGGACAAGAGCAAGTACTAATTTCTGATAATCTAAAAAGCAAAAAACAATATTTCCAACAACATACATTAATCTTATAAAAACACCTACCTGGTCTTGCGCCATAATAGGTGGTGTTTTTTTAAAAAAATATAATAATAACAACAATTTTACACATACACAAATATAATAAAATTCAGCAGTAAGTAATACAATGATATGGTAGAAATTTCTTGTGTATATATACTTTTTTTAGACAAAGGAACTAATTAGTATTATGTAATCCTAAAGTTTGATTCTTTGTGTATAAGGGGTAACACCTGCATCTGAACCGGATTGTAGAACTATTATCATGCCATGTTTGTATGTGGTGTGGTAAATGGTCAAATCGTGCAAACTTCTTTATTGTGTATTAACCGGCTGAGCCGAATTAAAAGAAAAGTACAGCATAGAGCCTTATAATAAGTGCGATAAGTAATCCGTGTGTACCGGGCCGCAAGATCATCAATTTACCGGCTTGACCCTTGTGCGCCCGCTACATATTGGAGCCGATAACTAAAGAATTTAGGTATTTCCTTACCACCGTGGTGCTCCAAAAGTTTTCTTTAGTTGTCCGGGTTGCTTATCGCATTTAATTTTTTTCTTTTTGTGTGTTTTTTTTTCAAAAAATTCGTTTTTTAAAACGCTGACTTTAAGGTAATCCTTGCATCTAGGTTGAATTGTGTATATTTATATTGTATATTATATATTGTGTATTCCCTCCGTAGGCTCCCTCCCAGAATTTATGTGAGGCAAGGATTACAAACTTATAAAATTTTTGATTAAAAATAAATATCAATTATTAATATTAAAATGACCGAAAGGACACCGCCACCTCATTTAAAGACCTCAACCACAGGTCAAGGCCTCAACCCACTTAGAGGTTCGGTGGGTGATCCGAATGTCGAACAGTCAGCAGGTAGGGAGGACATAAATACTCGTGTTTTAGGCATTTCAGCTGACGCAGTAACTTTTGATGTACCAAGTACATCAAGAGTTAACCCAGCGGGACCGCGGGAAATGCTAAGCAATACCGCTTTACAACCCACTGGTTTGAATAAGGGGGAAACGGGGTTATCCGAATGGTTGACCGACCCTCCTACCTCAGTTACTACCGATGCAAGACGCAGGACAAAGCTTTCCAAGATGTCAATATCCAATGAAAAAGACAAGCAGCGCCAGCTGTCCAAAGCCAAGGAGCGCGAGGAATGGGCCAAGCGTCGTCAACTTTGACGGGATTCTTCAATCAGGAACGGTCGGTCCACTCGGATAACGGGTAAAAATGGGCAAACCGACTCGCCAGGAGACCTCGTTGGGATAAATATATTCGGTAACCAAGGGGGTAATCTTACCCGAGAAGAAGAAGAAGGCTAGGTCTTCTCCGCGACCAGTGCGCCCCCGGAGCATGAAGGGTCGTCACAGACTGTTAAAACAGTAAAAGGTCGTAAAAAAGTTCAAAAAGGTCAGTTTTCGACTACAGAATCCTCCAAGGATTCTGACGATTCTCAACCTCCTTCCAGGCAGGTGGGGGAAGTGGGAAACTCCCAATCCCGAGGGAACCCCCAACCAAACCCTAAGCTCAAAAACCTCGAACAGCAGGTAGCGAAATTGGCACAAGTCATGGAAACCGCCATGACTCTTTTTTCGAGAAATGAGCAAAGGCTCCAAAAAGTTGAGCAAACGCAGCACGATGTTGCGGGGATGAATAGTGGTGCGCGGGGTTATCCGAGCGCCCCTATTCACCCCAATACATTGGCTGAAACCGTCCCAAAGTCCCAAACTGAACCTCTTTTGCGAACACAAAATCAATACTTTTCGTGCGACCAAAATTCAGTTGTGCCACCTTTTTTGCAACAAAAAAACCTGATATATAAAATATGATTTTGCCAAACTTTTCTCTCCCTCCATCAAGAAATTTAGCGGTGAAAAAAACACCGTAGCTTTTGGAGCTTGGTTGAAGGAATTCCAGTCCATAATGGAATCAGGAGGTGTAGCATGGGAAGATCGGATCCTCTACATAGGCCATGCCCTTGAAGGCCTAGCTAAACAGACTTACGATAATCTAGAAGCGTATATATACGAGACGATTTTAGCCTAGTCCTTGTGCAGTTGCAGGAAACTTTTGAAGACTTAACGGGTACCGTTGCTGATCAACTGCATACCAGAGTGCAAGCAGAAAATAAAACTGTGGAACAGTTTGCTGTTCAAATTTGTAAGCTAGTAAATGCAGCTTACCCAGCGGAAGCTTATTCACCAGTACAGCGTGATGAAAATCGTATCCGTTATTTTTGGAATGGTTTAAAACCCGATTTTAGGCGTGAGCTAGGCATGGTAGGCTAGGCATCTATCTAAATACGTACAAGCCGTTCGTAAAGCTAGTAAGGCTGAAGATTTAATCAAGGCGGACTTGAGTAAAAAATCTATTGTCGCATACTCCGCGCCAGCATCTTCTTCTCAACGTGGTGGGGGAAGTGCCTCTTACCGCGGGGGGAGGAATGCTCGTGGGATATCGCGCCAAGGTGCTAGTGGTGGAAATAACCCGCGAAATCAGAATGGACAAAACCGTCCTACCGATAATCAACAACAAGCGTCAAATAATCAGGTGGTTAGCAATCCTCCTGGAAATAATTCCGACAGACAGTGGACACAGGATGGACGTCCTATTTGTGATTATTGCAATTGTATAGGTCACACAAGTCGTAATTGCTGGTTTAAACCTGGAAACAATAGGGGTAATTATAGACAGGGTCAAACATCTTTTAATCGGGGAACTAATAATAACAATAGGTTTAATAACCGCCAATTTAATAACAATAATAATGGGTATAATGACGTTCGTCAACAAAATTTCCAAAATCAAAATAATTATCAACAACAAAATTATAACCCTCAGCAAAATAATTACCAACCCCAAAATTTTAATAATGCTAATAGTGGCTATGCGCCTCATGTTTTACAGATGAACATGGGAAACGGTAGCTACCAAAACGTGCAACCGGGTCCTTCAAACCAAGTAGCGGCAGCCGCACCGCCCAGTATTGCGGGGGGTCCGAGTGTCGCTGCAGCAACAGCGGGATCTAGAGTTCCACCTGCGGTCGGATCAGTTGAACCACTTTTTCCGCGGGAAGAGAGGGACCGCTACAGTTTTTCTCTCTTTCGTGGGGAAGCCTCGACTGATACCGCCCAAAGAGGGAGTTCTGCTCACACGCTAAATATTGTTAGTCCCAGCTGCACGGTTGAACCAATCCAATTTTCTGGTCATCATTTAGATACAATAACTACTAATCCGTATATACTGAATCCCTGGGAAATGACCTCAACCGCTGGAAAAAGACGCAGAGGTAGACAAGAGGATAATACGTCTGAGAGTGTCGTAGGTGGTGAGGAGCAAAATGCAGAAGTTGGGGGATATTGGGTCAAAATGTAAGCCCCCACCAAAATCCTAACCCAACCCAACCCACCCTTACGGTGCAGGCGGATGCGGTTCCTCAAAATAATTCGCAAGTTAGTTCGCTATCAATTACTCCTTGCTCTGTACACATAACCGAGTCCTTAGACAATAATTTGCTACATCCCGATGACCAAATTACGCTTTTAATGGGGTCAATTTTGTCTCGAGTTGAAACGGAAGTACATTCTGCTAACACTTCCCCAAGCGATTCATCCCTTTCGGCAAATACATGTGAATTATTCGATGTATGCTTACATTTAGACACTGAATCGACTGACCTGGGCGTAGAATTGCACACTAATTTCATGGATAATCTATCTGACGCTATTTTTCGTGACACTGGGCAAACTGTTGACGAACCTTCCTGAGCATGGACCAACCCAGATCTTCCACCTGGGGTGAAGAGATGCCCATGGTGAATGCTTCATCTTCCAGCGACAGCATCCTGATCTGGGAGGATGAAGTCGTTGTAAACCCATCATTGCCCTATTCCCCCTCTCAAGGAGAGGCCAATCCTTCTCAAACCCCAAAGGTAAAATCTCAAAGCGTCAACCCCACACCCCAGAACGCCAATAATGAACCAGAATTTGACATATTCGATCCTAATCGTGAACCAAAACGGATGCCGTTATCTACAGAAGAGATTAATATGGAGTACGGACAACCTTTGCAGGAAATGCGTATAACCGTCCATGAACCACATCACCCCATAAGTACTAATTACTATGATCCTGCGTGGACTTCATCTGATAGCGAGCAAAGCATCATAAGCGGTTCATCGGCGGAACCTCATGAGTGCATATGTGGTACAATCCACTGTATTCGGGCGCATCCTCCTCATAGAGTTTCACCCTCCAGAGAAGTCGACAGAAGCAAAGACGAATCGTCTACCGGCGCTAGTGATTTCAAACTTCCCGACACACACTCTATCACACGTTGAACAGCGTTTAAACGTCGTAAGCATAGATACCGCCGGTATCCTTGGGAACAGCATGAACGTGATTTAGTCACGTGGGCTTTTGAACCGCGCTCCCGGTAACTCTTTAGCGCTTCGCCCTAGTAGTCCTCAACCGCTTCCAGAAGCGGAGGTTAACCAACGAAGCCGCCCGCCATTAAACGTTCATCAACTCAGAGCTCGTCGTAAATGTGCCAAAGAAAGACGACGATTAAGAAAATTGGGTCATTCTGAAGAAGAGGTATTGAGGTTACTACCACCTCTTCCACCCGCACCCAATCCAAGCTTAAGACAAGTAAACGCGCCTCAATTCAAAAATCGACGTAGTGCAACCTTTTTCCATGAAGATGGCACACAGCATCGTCAGTTAGTGGGACGTCGTTATGCACGTCGTTTATTCCGTTTCGCTCCTGAAACCCGCCGTAATAGGGACGCCCCTTATTTAGCCGTAGTATCCGTTCACGTCCGAGGTATTATACGACCGATTGTAATTTGTACCCCAACCCATTGGATCACTACAGGTCCTGGCATGGAACGTCAACAAATTCCAAGGGAACAGTATACCCTCCGTCGACGCTCCAAACCCCAAATGTTACCCTTTCCACGTCGCACAGATCAAGAGTGGCGTTGTTGGGCCCGAGATCCCACTGAATCTCACATTTCAATTGAAGAAGAAATACGCCGCGACAAAAACCCACATTTTTGCCCCCCTCAACGTCACCCATACTATCGATTAAGGCCAATGCGCGCATATTTCCGTCAAACCCATCGTAGTCAAATTGCAGCACCCTCAGAAGACCCATATAGCGTGTATTACATGGACACAAAGAAAACCCGCGAAATTAGAAATACTTGGACAAAAGAGGAACAAGATAACGCAGCACCTGAATATCGCTGGGAGAGATCCATGCAGCGCAAAACTAGATGACAAATTGTCAAAGAAAGAATGGATCGAGAAAAACGCGCCATACATCATCAAGTAAAGGCCAAATTATTACGCAAAAAAATGGAACAACAAAATAAACGCAAAGACACAAACGAAACTCATAGAACTGCAGGTAAACAAGAACCACACGGGATGGTTGAGAGTTCACAGATTCCGTTGAATCCACATGGTCGAACGTGGATGGAACAAGAACGCAGAGAAACTCAACGTTTTCCAATTTCCCCTCCACGTGCCCTCGGTGCAGGTTCACACGAACCAAGGTATAATGGTTTCAGCGCTACCACAATCATCAACATAATAATTGGAAATTATGATCGGCAAGTAAGACAAGAAGCCGTTAATTTAGGAATTCATGTTAGCAATCCTACAACCGACAATACTCGATTCTATCGCACAAGTGACATACCAACACTCCTAAATCAAATCGCTGAAATTCAAGCTCGTCGCGACCAAAGGCAACAAGAAACAGAGTCCTCCGTAGTAATCACTATGGAAGAACCAGATATTGAGGAATTAGAAAGAAAACCAATTTTACCTAGACAGCTTAAATGTAAAATAGCCACTAAAGGTAGTAAGGACACCACTCAAGACGCTATAAAAGTGCCAAAAATAGAACCCCAAGACCAACCCATTGATCTGAGTAGAGGTACTTAGCGGTCAATTCCGATTTCTGAAAACCGACAAACTCCTACTCAAAGGGTTTGACCGATCGGTGTTGTGACGGCTACCCAGCCGACCCTCACTCCGGAAGAACCAGAAGCAGGTCGTAACGTCCCCATCTTCAGAGGCAGAGGACGCACTGTAGCGGTTACTTCGTCTCCTCCGGCTTCGGGTACAGCGACAGTGTTCAACGCGACTCAAAGTGGGACAGGCCGAGGTCAACCGACTGCAGAAGTCTCTGCTCTTCAAAGTGCACCGTGGTTTGGAGTCGTGGCTCAGCAGGAAGCCCAACAAAACATAAAAGCAAGCATTTGTGCACAACAAATACCTCGCATGATGTCTGCAATTGAGAATTCTTGAGAGCGAGAGGCACAATTTCAATATCCAACAGGTTACCGTTTACCAGCCGTTTTTCCACACCACTTATACGGCTCACAAATTTTGCAAGGCCCAACCCCTCAACCAACAGTAACACAAAATGTTACTTCCCAAACCGCTTCTTTTCATTGTCGCGGTTATCACATTCTTTGGGAAGTCCTCCACCATCAAAATCTCCCACACCTACGGCTCTCAGGATTCCTCTAATGCAGCAGGTACAACCGCGGCCGCCACAGCCTATAGTAATTACTACCCCAGCTCTTTTGTTACACCTGTCTTCGCTTGCCCAAACTCAGCCTAGGCTGCCACATCCTTCTCAAGCATATAGAGTCGGTGCTCGTCAGCCCATCTCTTCTTTTGGTAGTCCCTTATCGCAATCTTCCTCGACATACGATACATTACAACAGGTAATAGGACAACAACCACAGCAACCTTGTCAGATGGCTGACACTTCTTCCGGTCCTTCACGTCCTCGTAAATGTAAAAGTCTAAACCCTAATTCACCCATTTGGAGGACCAGTCCTGACTTTGATAAAACTCCAACGTTACATATCAATTGCTCTCGCCGTGGCATGGTTGCCAAATTTGACCGTTCTACTCCCCGTGATTTGTCAATCCCTATCGCGCGTAAAACTCTGAGGCCCTCTCAGAGAGGTGCTTTAGGTTACCATGTGCCACCACATGGCATGGCTGCAGTTCAAACAGTTCGTACAACCCCTCCGCAGCCACAACCTGTAACCTCCGCTGACTCGCATAGCGTACATTGTCAACCTGAGGAAACCCCAAAACAGCACACCAGACACGCTAAGACAATGTGGAAACGTATCATAAGTACAAAAATTCCAATAACTAC
>JASAMX010032094.1:0-18513 GCA_030248175.1 Microlaimidae sp. YZB2_3 | reverse complement strand
TCATGATAAAAATCATAAACAACCTGAATTCTGGACTATAGACCTTAGTTTTCCTAAGCAACCTAAGCAAAACATCAAAATCAAACAAAATATTAAATTTAGCTTGATTTTAAGGTTTTGCTTAGGTTGCTCAGGGAAATTAAGGTTTAAAGTCCACGATAAATGTTATTTGTGGGTTTTATCACGATAATTTACTTGACAAACAACAGTTTTAAACAATCCATCTTTCCGGTGACCACTTAAATGGGTTATACTTGAAGAATACCGCCTAGCCTGCTGAACCGTGGGTTTACCATAAGCAAGACGGAGGGGAGCATGCAAAACCTAAAAAAAACGTTTTTTAATAAAAATAACGGTTAAACAAAATGAATTGGGAAATTCGTATTATTCCAAAGTTTTTGTAATATTTTATTTATCATACCCTACTCACCAATAATTTTTTGCCGATTCCATCGCTGTTTAGTTGTTGTTGATGTTGTTACGAAATTTTCAATTTTCGTGCAGTGTTTTTCATAAAGTTCATTATATAAAAAACAATTTTTACATTGAATACTAAATTAAAAACAAAAAATAATTACTATAATTTATTTATGTTCATAATAAAAAGGTGGTGAAATTAATTCAATTAGAAATAGAAATTGAAATTGCTCCGTGGAGAAAAAAAATCAAACCGCACAGTTCCGTTTAATGGACTACCTTAAGTATGGACCTATGTTTTCAACAGGGAGCTGGAGTATGCGGGACTTTCGTGTTTTACATCACATCTTTCACCATCTCGACTTCGAAAAGCTTGTTTTTTAAACATCTTGTCTTCAAATAATTCGTTTTTGGGTGCGATTATAAACGTAGTCTTTAAAAAATAAGTTTTCTGCCTAAATGATAAAATATTTGGCTAGATTTTTAGGGATTCGCTTAAAGAATTAGGTAAAAATAAGGTTTAAGTTTTTGATTCAAAATACACACACTAGTTTTGCTTAATTTTGGGTTTCGCTTAAGCTTAGTTTTTTGGTTTTTAAAAATATTTTAGGTTTTTCTTAGGCTTCGCAAAAAAACAAATTTTAAATACATTGTTTTAAACGCAAAATAAGCAAAACTTGTCTTTTTAAGAAGTACGTTTATCAAATCGCTTAAAAAAACGAGTTTTCGTGGTGTTTAAAAATCAAATTTTCCAAATACGAAATATTGAATGCAATATGTTAAAAAAATTAATGTTAATAGTGAAAGTCTCGGAAACCAAATCAAAAAATTTTATCGTGATATATATGTTTTTAATTTGTTTAATCTTCTTACTAGAAGAAGGTCCGAATAGAGTTGTGCTAGTAAGCAAATTTACAACTAAAGGTAAACCCAACGTGGCTGCAACAGTTGTTCGTTGGATAAAAAAATGCCCCCATTAAGTAACCACTCAAGGCATGAGAATCTGACGTCACTTTATCAAACAAATACTCTATTAAATCAAATTTAATTCACTGATAAAGTGCCGTCATACTTTCGTGATTTGAATGATTACTTAATTGGGGCATCTTTTAATCCAACGAACAACTGTTGCAGCCACAATGGGTTTACCTTTAGTAAGTTAACTAGAAAGTTAATGGTCCAAAATTTTGAACTAGTAAGTTAACTAGTAAGTTAATTTTCTAAAATTTTGAACTAGTAAGTTAACTAGTAAGTTAATGTGTAAAAAATAATCAAGTAAGTTAACTGGTAAGTTATTGGTCCAGTTCAAAATTTTAAACTAGGAAGTAAACTAGTAAGTTAATGGCCCAAAATTTTTAATTAGTAAGTTAACTAGTAAGTTAGTTAATTTTCTAAAATTTTAAACTAATAAGTTAATTTTCTAAAATTTTAAACAAGAAGTTAATTTTTCCAATTTTCCTAAATTTTCAATTTTTTTCTAATTTTAATAGATGTTTTGGTAATAATTTAATAAACTAGTTATTTAACTAAATTTGACAAAAAAAGGTAATTAAAAAACATTGTTAATTAAATATCATACCGATACCCGAATAAAATAGTTGATTTACATGAGAACTATATAACTAATGTATTCAACTTCACTCTGGCGGGCATTTGGAAAAAAAGATATATAGACAAGTAGGAAAGAATAGAATTTAAAAAACCTACTCATATCAGTTTTTGACAACCGCTAAATCTTAATTTTTTTAACAATTTAAACAGTGGAGAATTAGCGTTTTCGTGATTGTCATAAATTTATGTTAGAACAGGATAAATTTTTTGTATATGTTTTCTCATAATGTTATGTCCAAATTAAGCCAGAACATGCAAGTGGAAGTTAGTAGAACTTTGAATAAAAACCAGCTGATCTTAATTGCCAAAGGTCTTTGTTGTCAATCTGAAAATTTTTTTTTATTATTATATTAAAAGTAAAAGGAAAAATCAAAAACATAGATTTTGGTATGCAAATTTCTTCCCGATTTCTTCCCTAACAGATTTGAATATTTTGCAAAGTAACCTTTAAGACATGAAGTTTGTAACACTAAGAAAACGTCATAAAAATTATTTTTCTATGTCCACTTGGCACTCTCTGTTGTCAGTGATGCTCCTTTAAACACAAAAGATATAATATATAGAAACGCGATTTAAATCAATTTAATGGTCCGGGGTTTTTAGCGCCGTTAAAAGGAATTTTAAGCCTTTTGGAAAGTTTTTGGACCTTGGAGCCGCGAAAATAGGAACTTGAAGAGGAAAGTGAAAAAATGTTTGGTGTTTGATTTTAGGATTTGGTTTAGGCGAAGGGATAGATTTCAGTGAGTTCACACTTTCGGATCTAAGTTCACCATTTCCCACCAACAAATTGATAGCTCAAGGTGCCCTGTTTATTATAAACACAATTAAGAGTACAATATTTAAATAAAAAAAACAAATGAAACAAATTTTAACTCCTAAAAATAATTCGAAACTCAATTATGCAAATGAAAAAAGTGAATTTTTTTTAAAACTAAGATATCTGACTTAATTTCGGCCAGGCCTTAATTTCGGCCACCAATTTAGGGTGTTAAAAAATTGGCTTATTTTTAAAACACAAAAGAACTAGCACAAAAGTAACTGGATTAATGTTGAATAAAGTGTTTTTGCAAAAGTTTTTTATTTTTGTTATTCTGCATTATCAAAATTTTCATACAAAAAGTGATTTTTTTGTGATTTTCTTAATTTTTGCTTTGTGTTTGAACTGCATCAAATTTAGAACTAAGCGCAATATAACCTTAAAATATCTTTTATTTAAGGCTCAAAGTTGTTAATTTTCATGTTTTAATACTTTCTTCAAAATCACTTTGCAACGCGTTTAACTAACTGCACATTTTAATATTCCGTTAATTTCGGCCACCTTACAATTTAGGTGGAGAACCTGAAAAAAATTTTATTGTTCAGTTTGGCAATAGTTATAGATTGGGTGCAGGGGTGTTTTTCAGTATATTTAAATCATTTAAATCAAAGACTAAAGGCCGGTTCACACCGGAGTGGCAGCTGAAAGCTGATAGTGAACGCGCGCGTTTACATCATTACATTTTCATTGTTGTTGCGGTGTAAACTGTGTGAGCTGTGCGTCACCTATCAGCTGCCACTCCGGTGTGAACCGGCCCCAAAAGTTTAACTTTTTCCGCACCTTTAAGTCTAGGGTTTCAAGATTTTTAACTTTGGTTTAAAATTTCCAATTTACGACTCCAAGTTTCTAATACGCTATTCTAAGTTTCACCTCCAGGTTTTCTCTTCTCCATTGATTCTAAATTAATTAATTAAGTTTTAAATACAAAAATCATATAAACTCCTTAAAAATTATTTAACACATAAATATATAAAAATACTTTTTTATAAAAGGCTTTTTTTATAAAAATGCCTATAGTTTTTTTTAATAAATGGATAAAATGGATTGATTTTTTGCTAAGTTAATAATATTAACTAAAGTCAAAATTAAAAATATCTTTAGTTAGTTTTTTTAAAAAAATTTAAAAATCTTGTTGATATTAATAATTTATGAATTTTATTATTGATAAAATAATTAAAGGGGAAGGAGTGGGGTTTTTTTTTTTTTGGGGTGGTGGTTTTGTGGTTTTCTTTAAACATAAACGAAAAATACAAAAACAAATATTATTTTAGGCGTTTAAATAGAAACCAGCTGCAGTATTTAAATTAACTTTATGAAAAACAAAAGATAAACATAGACAAATTTTGTGATACTTTTAATAAGAGGGCTCAAAAGTAAGCTGTATAATATGTACGATACAGCTTGCTTTTAAGCATGTGTTTTTTAAAAAGTATTTTACAATTTCTTTATTTATTTTTGCAGAATAAAAAATTGCATTACTCTTTGCACACATATGTAAATTATGGAAGCTACTAAAAAAAGTTTTCTGCTGTTTTTCAGATCTGTAAACACTGTTTAAATAAATTTATTTTTTATATAGTACAATTCAAATAAGGGTTTTCCATTGTATTTCAGAAAGCACAACTTGCGATTGTAAATGTGCGTGGAAAATATGTTAGGTACACAACCCGACCCACGCCAAATATCAAGCGTAAAAATTTACAAAAAAAAAAACAAAAAACAAATGATGCAGACACCAAAAGATTTAAGAGATATTTGATGCTTAGCGTGCTATAATGATATTATATCATATAAAAATTACATAAAATACACTCGCATAGCACTAATAATCATAAAATACTAAATCAGTAGCACATATAAAAAAACGTACGTCAACGAAGCTAAAACAATTGCCAATTGGTTTTGAGAATTACGTTATGTATTATTGAATATTTTTTACAGTGGGTTTTATTGTTTCATTTATTATACTGGTATCCCATGCCAGCCATGCGGCTCACATAATATTTTCCATATATTTTTTGGCACACCACAGACACACGCACGCGCACACCCACACACATCGCAAAAAAATGCATAAAAAATTTAAAAAAATAAATGAAGCTTTCACTACTGTTTTAAATATTTCAACGTTTCAGCTTTGGTCATTGGTTTTATAATTGACTTCATGGAGCTAATAAAGCGGACACAAAACGTGAAGTGCATCTCATGTTTGAGAATATAATGAAGGACTCAAAACCTGGTAGAGTAAAAACCCCAAGTTTAACATTAAGCACTATTGTGCTAACAGCATGCCAAAAAGCTCATCTTTTCCCTAACAAATAAAAAATTTGTTTCATTATATTGATCTTAGTGATGAGGTCATGGATAAATGTTTTTGTTGTCGTTTGCCAGTAACCATTCGAGTTTCGTTCAACCCTGGTCGGTTCCCTCCGGCACGTTACTCGCCTTCCTCACCCCTTCTTCCCACTCTCAGAGGAGATCAGAAATTGCTGCGGGGTTCGCCCAAATGTCCTCTGGTCCCAAGGTCGTCTTAATGTGTGTGAATGTGAAAAGATTTTGTGTTGCGTGTGTTTCTGTTTTGCATAGCGGACAGTTTGGTGATGTGTATTGTGTGGGGTTGATTTTGTGTAAGTAAGAGTACAGGAAAAGAGATTACCCCCCCTGAGTTGGGCGAGAATTCTCCTGACCCCACGAGGAAATTGTCTTCCTCGTTGCTTATTGCTGGTGCTTTTGTTTGAAGTATTGGGTTTATTGGAGTGTTCTTAATGTGGTTTGTGACTGTGTTTGTGTGGATTTGTTGTTAGTGCTTTGTATGTTTTGTTGTGTATGTTTGTTGAAATGTTTTTTTGTGTAGTTGTTCTTGTGAAAGATTGTTTTCTTTATTGAGCCTGCTGGTTGCAGGTTGTTGTGTTAAGTAATTGAGTGGATTGTTTGTGTACATGGCTGCCAATTTTGCTTGTTTTGCGTAGAGTTGAATGTGTGTTGCTATTGGAAGGACTTTATCTTCTGTGTGTCTGATGTGTGTGTTTGTGTCTGCGGTGTGCCCTGTTGCGACCCAGAGAGCAGTGTTTTGTACTGTTTGCAGATTGTTCATTTGTGTGTTTGATGTTGTGGGGCCCCAGACTGTGCTGGCATACTCGATTATTGGTTGAGTGATTGCCTTGTATGTGTGTGTGAGTGTGTCTTTTGGTTTACCCCACGATGTTGCTCTAAGTGCATTTATAATTTTGAGTGTTTTGCGTACTTTGCTGTGTGTATTTGTGATATGTGTGTTGAATGTGAGCTTTGGGTCAAAAGTGAGCCTCAAGATTTTTGGGTTTTTAGTTGTTATGAGTGTTATTTGTAGTGATAGTTGTGTTTTGTACTCTGCAGGGTCTGGTCTGTGAATAGTGTGGATGTTGTTTTGCTTGCATTTAGTGTGAGTTGGTTGTTTTCTGTCCATGCTTGTATTACGTGTAAGTATGGTTGTATTTGTTGTTGTGCTATGTGGTGATTTGGGTGTTATGCGTATATTGTGATGTCGTCTGCATATGTTATTATGTGTAGGTTTGGTGGTGGTGCTGAAATGTCTGCGGTGTAGATGTTGAATAGTGTGGGTGTTTTTTATTTCTTTCATTGAATGTTATAAATGAATGTTATAAATCGAATGGGATAAATGTTTTTTATTTATTTTATTGAATCACAAAAGTCTGAGCTATGCTCGGATTTATGTTTTGGACAAATCTTCCGCTTTTTAGTGTAACAGCAAATAATTCACACGCAGAGCTAATAACAGCTAAAGCCAATAGTTCAAGTTTTGTCGCCAGTAAAGGAATTTTTGCACAGTAGTGATGTTCCCCGGAGCTCCGGAGCTCCACCCTACTTTGATACTAATTTCAAGAATAATTAAAGAGTGTGATGGCATAGATATTTTGTCAAAATTTTTCTGTAAACTAAATTTTTTGCAAAACTTATTTAAATCAATAAAAAACTCCTACAAATACAAATGAATTAGTTTAAAATGTATTTCAAGCTTAAATAAGCTTCAAATCGCTCATTTAAGGGGCGGATCTCCTTCCTCTTTAAATGGCCGGAGCATAATATTGGAGGCTAGGAACATAACTATCGTATAGAGAGATTAATTAGAAAAAAACTCAGAAAAACCATGCCCTGTTCCCCTTTTTGTCGTTACTACGGCAAAATAAGCCACAGTCATTATGAAATACACGTGTGTACGACTCATTCCGTAGTTAATAGTGTGCTGTCTTGAATTTAAAATGAGTCACAGTAGGATATTTTTTATACGAACTGTGGCTTATTTTGGCGTATGAAATACGGTATAATTTTTATGATTATATTTTATTCTACATGTATAAAAATATATTTTGAAATTAGTTATGCTCACAAATTTTCAAAGCCAATAGGACTCACATATATATTGTGACTAAGATCAAGCTTAAAAATAAATTAATTTTAATTATTAAATAATGGTCAGCTGACAAATTAGAATTTTGTGCTCAAAGCACGATAGTCAAAACTTTCCCATTTAAACGGAAATTGTTCAGTGTTGATATTCTTTACAGAGTTATAACGTTATAGAATCACTTTTAGCTAATTAGTGCTAAAGAAAAAAGGAGATCTTTTATCCATTGGAGATTAATTTTTCACAAGCACTAATTGCTTAAAATTGATTCTATTAGCTGCTCCCACAACCATTCCCACAGAGCAAAACATAAATAAAGTGATCACAAATACTATATGACATTTTGAGGGTCTTTAAAATCCTGACGTGAGCATCCCTAATTTTACTTACCTAACGTTTTAGTGCAAAAATCGTATTATTGAAATCAACACGTTAAGTGAATTAAAATCATATGTTATTTGCCTATGTAAAATGCTTTTGTGAAAAGTTGAAATTTTAACGGGTGCTTATTGCTTTTTCAAAAATTTTTTTCAGGAGCGTCACTAAAATTTAGGAATAAGTAAAAATTCAAGACTTCCCGATTTCAAATGTAATTCTTGCTTTTCTGAATTTTTCAATTTATTTAAAATTTTAGCTGAGTTGTGTACCTCAATACAAAATATTTTTGAAAAAATTGTAAAATAAACCCTGTTAACCTCTCAGAGTACCTGACCCAGGCAGGTTACAACTAACAAATCATACATTTTTAAACTCATGAAAATATGGGAAATATGCAAAAAACTTTGCAAAAAAGTAAGGATTTATCCAGTCAATAAAAATAAGGAATTTGACTAAAATAAATTACTGCTAAATTTTGAATAATCCTTGAGTGATCAAAAGTTATAAAAATTCACTCCCACAATTTTTTAAAAATTTTCCCAGTATCTCTTAAAAATTATCAAAGAATTTGTTTGGACGTTAATAAAATTTTGATTTTAATTTTTCCTCTTTTGGCTTAATTTTAATTCCTAGTTAAAGGTGCGGTGCCGAGTCAAACTTTTTGTCTTCGATTTTGATTACTTTTTGGTAAAACCTTACTTCTGACATCAATAGCTATATTTTTTGCTAAAAATACAAAGTAACGGCAAAAAAGGTTGGGCAAACTTAATCAAATCACTGCCGTCGTTTGGTTTTTTTTGCAAAAAATTGCGGGGTTTTTTGTACAAGAAAAGCAATATCTCGACAAACAATACACCAATCTTAACGATCAAGGTATTAAATTAAAGTAGAAAATAGCCGCTTTTTTAAGTGCATATTTTATAATTTAAATTTTAATATAGATTGAGCAATTTTTTAAGTACAGAATTGACAAAAAACACCATTTTCGGAGGGTCATACCTCTTGAACCACGGGAGATATTTTGATGAAAAATTTTTTTGTGGGCTATGTGTGCAGATTTTCCCAAAAAAACAATAAGGAAAAAGTATATAAAAAGTGTATCATAAAAAATAACGAAAGTAAAAATCGCTGAAAACGTTTTTCTTAAGCCTTATTGAAACCTAAATTTAAGCCTAAATAATTTTTTTTTTCTCAAAGGCTCCAAACTCGTGACTCCAAGTTCCTAAAAATTTCCGATGGCTCCGATTTCCCCGCTTGTGGTTCAAAAGACCCCGTACCTCCGAAATCAATGTAAAAAATAGGGGGGTTAAATGGGGGATTCCACGGTCGCTTCGGTTAAAAAAGACAGAGGTGATTTTTAATATACTCCCCATCATTTGGTTAATTTAAAATAATAAGCAGAACATAAAACTTAAAACACTTGTATAATTTGTAACAAACAAAGGATTAAAGTAGTGCTGTATACATTAAAAACATAATTTTTTTGAAAAAATGCACGTTTCTATCTATATCGGCGATTTTACTGTTAAAGATCAATTTTGTTGTTTTGGCTAATTACAACCGAACAAAACGTTTTACCGCATTATATCCCGTCACATATGGTGCTAATCCCAATATAATTAGGCGGAAAATTAACTGGTGTCCATAAGGTATTGCTTTAATATGCCGTATTGTAATGGCCCACACGATTTTTTTGTATTTGATTTATTATATGTATAAAATCTAAGCAACAATATTTAATATAATTATGTGCTACTCATTTTTTATTAGCCTATTCTTTTACCTATGCTTACAGCCCACTACAGAAGTTGACGGAAGTAAGTTTGTTTTGTTTAGTTTAATTTATTTTAATTTAAATTTAAACTTATAGAATTTGAAAAACTCCTTTCGAATCCTATGTAATGTAATACGAATTCTAAAAATTCAAAACAGTTTTTGCAATTTAAGGGTAGCTGACTTGTTTTCGGCCACCTTTTTTTGAACAATTTTTTTGGCTTTTTTAATCGACCCGAGAGTTGGTGTAAAAATCCAACAACAGCTATTTTTGTTATTCCAGTGCAAAATTTAGACGTTTCTGTTACACTTAAAAATTAGTGAAGGTTTTAACTTTGTTTTGTAGTGACCGAAATTAAGGCGCGTGCCATTAACTTCGGGCACCCAAAAAAAAAACTGGCTTTAACTATTACTAAAACGAACAATAAACATTTTTAAAGGTTGCTAATTTATTCTTGAATTTTGTTCTAGGTACATATAACTTAATTTTTTACCGTTTGCAAACTTTTATAGTTATTAGCAAGACTTTAAATAATTATGTCAAAACCGTAAAAAACACATGTTTTATTATACGTGGTTTTTGTTGAATTTTTTTGGCATGAAAAAATATTTCAACATAAAATGGCTTTTGTTACAGCCAGCCAACATTAAAAAAAGCCTAGTAAAAATTTTATTCGACTCCATTGAGTTTTTTTTATATTTTCAACCTAAAAATATAAAAAAAAACGAATTCCGCCTTAATTTCGGCCACTTTTCATGTTTTAAAAAAACAAAAAAAGCCTAAAACACAAAAAAACGATTACATAAAACAAAATTATTAACTTTGAGGATAAAAAAGACCTTACAAAAGTTAAGGAGGGGTGTAACTTCACACCATTTCTTGCCTATTTCTGAAAATTCATATCCGACTGCATCCTTCCGCGAAGAAAATAACTTGACTTTTTAACTGCATTTCAATAATATTTCGAAAATTCCTATGCCGGTTTATTGATAGTTCAAACCTAGTCAATTGTGAGTTAAATTACTCCAATCCGCACAGATGTACACTACGTAATTATTATGACAGCATTCCTCCGCCAACAGAAATAACTTGACATTTTTACTGTATTTTAATTTACTTTACATAGCTTTTTGAAGTATTGGTAGTTTATATCTTGGTAAGTGGTGAGTTGGGTTGAAAAACCCCATAGACTTTGATATTTACTATGTTTACTATATGACAGCATTCATCCGCCAAGAAAATAACCTGAATTTTTTAATGTGTTTCTATATTATTTTTAAGAAATTCCTTCCGGTTCATTTATAATTTAATACAAAATAGTAATTTATGGGTTATGTAATCTTACACGTATAAATAATGGTGCAAATCGTGTTAAATAGGTTCTTTCACGTGAATTTTAATGTAACCAAATAAACGGAATCTTAATTTGCGCAGTTAATTAAACGCATTCCAAAGTGGTTTCAAATATAATACTAAAACATGAAAATTAACAATCTTGAGCCTTAATTAGAAGTTATTTTAAGGTTTTATATTGCTTCATTCTAACTTTGATGCAGTTTAAACTCAGGAAAAAATCCATAAAATCACAAAAAAATTACTTTTTGTTTGAAAGTGTTAATAATTCAGAATAACACGAATAAAAAACTTTGCACAAACATTTTATTTAACATTCATTCAGTTACGTTTGTGCCAGTTCTTTTATATTTTAATTTCAATTTCAATTTATATTCAATTTTTTATATTCAATTCAATAGTTTTTATATTTTATTTCATTAAGCCAATTTTTCTAAAAGCCTAAATTGGCGGCGGAAATTAAAGCCTGGTCAAAATTAAGTCAGATACCCTAATAAAGGAGCGCGATTTATATAATAATGTATACAATATATATTTTTATATAATTAAGAAGCCGCTTTTTTAATCAATTTAAAAAAAAATGCTTATAAAATAGAGCGCGGAAACAAAGAGACATTTTTCAGCAAGAATATTTATACAGCTATTTAGACAAAGAAGGATTTTTTTTGGGGGGGGGGGTAGCAGTCTCTTCAAACTATTGAAAAGGATTAAAAAAATAAATTGCCAATTTGTTTTTTTTTTACCAAACGAACTAAAAATTATAAATTGATTCAAAAAAGGAAAAGAATAAGAAAGAAGCAAAAAAAAGAATAAGGTCTAGTTCACAATGGAGTGACAAGTGACGACACGTTGACACCGCAGTCACAAGTGACAATGTAATAGTGTAAGCATTAAACAAGCGCATCAGGAACGCTTTCTCACTTTTCACTTTTACCTCGGGTGTGGTGAACCAGCCTTGGAGGAAAAAGAAGCGAAAGAAAAATAAAATAAAAAGAAGAGAACAATTTTAAACTTATTTTATTCATTTTAAGTTACGATTTGTAAGAGTTTTTTACACTCAATCATTTTTTAGTCATTATTGCCAGTCGGGATTAGGCTAAAGTGGACTTTTTGGCAGTTTCAACTCATTTTATAGCAAAATAAAACAAAATTTGACTTTATGGCTTTTTTTTGTAAAGCACTTTTTTTTTTGTTTTTTTTTTGTAATTAATTGCAAAATATTTTTAAGGTGATTATTATTTTTAATAAATAAAGTTCTTTGGGATTTTTTTGTAGTAATGAAACGCAATCGTCTGCAAATTATACAGATTGTATGCGTATGTATATTTATAATTGAAACTTATATGCATAATAAACTAGTGATATTCCCCAAAGCATCGCAATATTTTGGTATTAATGTCATTAATAGTTAAATAAATTTCTATAGATTGATTTGTAAATTTTTTTGTGAAATAGTGTTTTCTTAACTTATTAAAAACCATAAAAACAGTCTTAGAAATGCGAATAAAATAACTTAAAACATAGCTTAAGCTTTAATAAGTCTAAAATTTCTCTGTCTTAAGGCTGGTTCATACTTGTATAAAAACGTCCTTTGGACAAAGTCTAAAGAACAAACACAGAGTATAAACGTATGTAAAAACGTCCTTTGGACTGTTAGCAGTTAATATAGTAGTAATTTTCCTTCCTGCTAAGATCATGCTCCGGAGCTTCAGCCGTTTAAAGGCTGGTTCATACTTATGTAAAAACGTCCTTTGGACAAAGTTCAAAGAAAGTCCTTTGCTTGGTTAGAAGCGAGTTTTTCTGCCTATTAGCAAAAATATGTTATACTATATAATAATTTAATAGTATTATATATTTTTGCTATTAGTAGGAAAACGTGTTTTAAAATTAGGTAAAAGTAACGCCAGAGGCGGCTTAAACTGCCTTGGGGCAGATAAGACGTGATAAGAGGTGCCCAGGTGCGATTTAGGATCGATGGATCCAAGGAAACTTGAAGCTGGAACTTGGAGCCAAAAACAAGGAACTTGGAGCCGTTAGTTGAAAACTTGAAGCTAAAAGTAATAATTCCTAAAACGTTACCTAAGCTCAACTGAAACCCAAATCACAGCCCAGGCCAATTTTTTCTTTAAGGTTCTAAATTCCCAGTGTTCCCAGCTCGAAAAAAAGTTTCAAAAAATTCCAACGGCTCTGCTTCCGAAAACTCCAAAAGTTCCCTCCTTGTGAGTTGTGACTCTAACACGCTGGTCGAAATCCATTGTTTAAGCACATAAAGTAGTAGTAATCCCCAGCGCATAAAGGGATGCCGCGTGCAAAAGTGACGCCAGCTTTTATTGTCTAATAGCCTTTCCTTTATAATTACCCGCCCAATTAGCATTCTTTTAGCCATATTCGCACCTGCATTTTGAAGCCCTGTTTTGCCGCTCCTTCTCCCACAATCATTCTCCCAGAGCAAAACATATATGACGTGATCACGAATACTATATGACATTTTCAGGGTCCTTAAAATACTGACGTGCAACACCCAGTACCCCCAGGTGATACTGCCGCTTATATAATGAAATTTAGACATATGAAAGTCAGGCAGGAGGGAGGTAAATCTGCATCCAAGGCTGATAAGAGACAGGCCGGAAGTAGTTCAATTTGAAATTAAGATTAAAAGGGAGGTATGAGGAAATTAGGTTGCAACAAATTTATGATGAAAGTAAATCAAAGACAAGTAAAAAAATGCCTTACAAAATAGTACCTTGTCCTTACTGTGACAATCTTACTGTTAAAAAGTCTGACTAATAAAACAATATTTTTACTAAAAATATATACACTACGGAAACAATAAAAGCTTCAGTTAATACAAAATTCTTTATAGTTTGCAGCTAGAAAATGTAATCCAACACTATTGTAGCTTTGAATAAAACAAATTTCATCTGAATTAAGACACATTCACTAAATTCTATACTATTTAGTAGTTACCAATGATATATATAAAAAAACAGAGCACAGTATATATTTAAGTCCCTGCTTTTTATGTTCTGTCTTAAAAGTTTACTATCAAATATAAATGGAAAAACAAGCGGCTGTATAACTAAAATTATTTTAATATAGTATTATTTTTTTTAAATTTTAGAGGCGACACAGATACAAAATGCTTTGATAGAATGCAAAGTTTTCTACACGGTAAAATGGGGTGGGTAATTATAAAGGAAAGGCTATTAGACGATAAAAGCTGGCGTCACTTTTTTGCACGCGGCATCCCTTTATGCGCTGGGATTACTACTACTTTATGTGCTTAAACAATGGATTTCGACCAGCGTGTTAGAGTCACAACTCACAAGGAGGGAACTTTTGATTCGGAAGCAGAGCCGTTGGAATTTTTTGAAACTTTTTTTTCGAGCTGGGAACACTGAGTTGAACCTTCAAAAATTGGCCTGGGCTGTGATTGGGTTTCAGTTGAGCTTCAGTAACGTTTCAGAATTATTACTTTTAGCTTCAAGTTTTCAACTAACGGCTCCAAGTTCCTTGTTTGGCTACAAGTTCCAGCTTCAAGTTTCCTTGGATCCATCGATCCTAAATCGCACCTGGGCACCTCTTATCACGTCTTATCTGCCCCAAGGCAATTTAAGCCGCCTCTGGCGTTGCTTTTACCTAATTTTAAAACACGTTACTAATAGCAAAAATATATAATACTATTAAATTATTATATAGTATAACATATTTTTGCTAATAGGCAGAAAAACTCGCTTCTAACCAAGCAAAGGACTTTCTTTGGACTTTGTCCAAAGGACGTTTTTACATAAGTATGAACCAGCCTTTAAACGGCTGAAGCTCCGGAGCATGATCTTAGCAGGAAGAAAAATTACTACTATATTAACTGCTAACAGTCCAAAGGACGTTTTTACATACGTTTATACTCTGTGTTTGTTCTTTAGACTTTGTCCAAAGGACGTTTTTACACAAGTATGAACCAGCCTTAAGACAAAGAAATTTTAGACTTATTAAAGCTTAAGCTATGTTTTAAGTTATTTTATTCGCATTTCTAAGACTGTTTTTATGGTTTTTAATAAGTTAAGAAAAAACTATTTCACAAAAAAATTTACAAATCAATCTTTACAAATTTATTTAACTATTAATGACATTAATACCAAAATATTGCGATGCTTTGGGGAATATCACTAGTTTATTATGCATATAAGTTTCAATTATAAATATACATACGAATACAATCTGTATAATTTGCAGACGATTGCGTTTCATTACTACAAAAAAATCCCAAAGAACTTTATTTATTAAAAATAATAATCACCTTAAAAATATTTTGCAAAAAAATTAATTACAAAAAAACAACAAAAAAAAGAAAGTGCTCTACAAAAAAAAGTCATAGAGTCAAATTTTGTTTTATTTTGCTATAAAATGAGTTGAAACTGCCAAAAAGTCCACTTTAGCCTAATCCCGACTGGCAATAATGACTAAAAAATGATTGAGTGTAAAAAACTCTTACAAATCGTAACTTAAAATGAATAAAATAAGTTTAAAATTGTTCTATTCTTTTTATTTTATTTTTCTTCGCTTTCTTTTCCTCCAAGGCTGGTTCACCACACCCGAGGTAAAAGTGAAAAGTGAGAAAGCGTTCCTGATGCGCTTGTTTAATGCTTACACCATTACATTGTCACTTGTGACTGCGGTGTCAACGTGTCGTCACTTGTCACTCCATTGTGAACTAGACCTTATTCTTTTTTTTTGCTTCTTTCTTATTCTTTTCCTTTTTTGAATCAATTTATATTCAATTTTTTATATTCAATATATAATAAATGAATTAGACTCAGACAAACTAAAAACGCGTTTTATTTTAGGAAAACGCGCCCTGCGAAAAAAATCTTATATTTACTCTGCTATATACACAAAATAAGTTATTTTTCTTAAAACAATAGTTTATAAAACTTTCTTAAATAAAATAAAACTAGGAAAGTAATTTATATTACTACAGTAAAGTCATTTTTCAGTCTGAAAAAATTAATATCTATACAAAATTGCTGGAACCGCAAATAAAATTTAAAGTTTCTGAAAAAATTTGTACAATTTTGATGATATAATAAGGAGGATAGGCTATATTTTATAATACTGTTAAATTTTTATTGTATTATTCTTAATTTTTTGCTAAGTTTGACCTCGGGAAATAAATTAAACGATAAAGAAAAATGTGCATGTAAATCCTTACTTTCCAACTTCATTTTAAAATCCGTTCTATACTATGATGATCATGTCTATAGTCTTCGGTAGATAATTTGGGTTTGGAGTTCATTCATAATATCGCATAGAAATCTTACTTTTTCGGTTATAACAAATCTATGGCACAATGAATAGAGAAATTGCGATAATTATACTTTAATTTTAGACGGATTTTGATAAAACTCTTATAATTTATAGTTAAGGTAACTAAAAAATAATTTTAAAATTTGTTCAAAATCCATTTCTTACATTGTATTTGTGCATAGTAGTCACCGGTCTCCGTTTTTTTGAAGATCGGCTTTTTTTGTGTTCATTATTCATTCTTCTTATTATTATTATTATCATTATTATTATTATTATTATTATTATTATTATTATTATTATTATTATTATTATTATTATTATTATTATTATTATTATTATTATTATTATTATTATTATTATTATTATTATTATTATTATTATTATTATTTTTATTATTATTATTATTATTATTATTATTATTATTATTATTATTATTATTATTATTATTATTTTTATTATTATTATTTTTGTTATTACTATTATATTATTATTATGATTATTATTATCATGATTATTATTATTATTATTATTATTAATATTATTATTATTATTATTATTATTATTATTATTTTTATTATTATTATTATTATTATTATTATTATTATTATTATTATTATTATTATTATTAGTCATTATTCATAAAAATTGAAGAGGAATACCAAAAATTGTTTTTTAAACTTTCTTTTAAATTTTTTTGTAAAACTTTTTTTAAACAATAAAAATAATCCTAAAATGATAACTTTAAAAATAGTTTCAGAGTAAATTTTCCTGAAATTACTTATTTAACAGGTGAGGCTCCGGAATCAATAGCATGATATACTTTGGCTTTTCTTGTAGAAACTACTATTAATTTTCGTCTATTTCTGACCACAAATGGTTATCTTGACTTATCTTATCACTAACTGCAAATGGTTATCTTGATTTATTAAAGATACCCGTCTTATGGAAAATAAAATAATAAAACTAAACAATGCTAGCTGCTACATCTTTGATAACGGTGTTTTATATATTTCACGTGGAGTCCACAAAATTTGGTGATCATCTCGGTACGTTGGTTGATCATCGAACTGCCTCCAGCATCCAAGGAGAGGTCTACGGTGTGGACGAAAAACGAATTTTTATTCGCGGGTTTACAAATTTTTATTTCAGCCCAGGTATTTGCTTCTTAGTTATAACTTTAATAAAAAGCAATAATCGGAAATAAATTATATCAAGAATATAACAAAGAATAACATAACAAAGAATGTAGTACTGTGTTTTAAATTTCTTCCCTATCCGTGCATCGTTTTGACAAAAATTTAACCCCCCGGGAAGTTAAGTTTGATCGCAAGGGGTTAAAATTGACCGCCCGAAATCGAACCCCAGAGCCTTAAAAATGACCCCCCGAGGGGTTAAATTTCATCTTGTGGGAGGTCAAATTTAACCCCCCGGGGCAACTTTAGCCACCCCTGGTTTGTAACAAAAAAACGACAGGAAATGACAAAATATCATATAAAATAAATAATTAAAAAGTATTAGACTGGTCGATTACTTTCTGATTTTGTTATTTTAAAGAAGGAAAGCAGAAAATTGTAGCTCATGGAATATTTAAATAAATTTTTTTTCATCATATTCTTTATAAAATTAAAAAAATTCAATTAAACTGAGCACAAAATAATATAAAATTTTAAGAAATAATGCTTTAGATTTGTTAGGACTTTTCCGTAGAATAAAATTATTTCAACATTCTTTTTTTAAATTACACAAACCACGTAACGAAAATTGAAATATTGCTTGAATACAACAAACGTTTTTAATGAAATTATGGTTACGAAAAAAAGTACAGTTCTTAAATTAAATACTGTATAGTAGTGTTGTAAAATGATATATTTACTTGTACTTCAAGTAATAAAATATCGGATTTTAGATTAGTTTTACTTTTACTTTTACTCGGCTTTAAAAATTTTAATTACTTTTAGTTTTAGATTTACTCTTACTCGACTTTTAAATTTCAAATACTTTTACTTTTAATCTTACTCGGATTTTTCATTTCAAATACATAAATTAATTTAAGTAAAATTTAAGTGATTTCAGTAGGTAGATTCCCTATGGGTTTGTTGTAAAGTGAATAGCAGAAGATAATTTTTTAAGCCGCTAACAGGCTAAAACCAATTATTTTGACTAAAAAACTTATTAAAAGATAATTTATACATAAAATTAGTAAAAAAACTTTTGAACGGACCTCTGGAGCTCCAAAAACCTGTGTTTTGCTCCGTTTGAAAATTACTTTTATTATACTTTCACTTTTACTTAAAAAATAGGTCTTACTTTTACTTTTACTTTACTTAAATAAAATTTAAACCATTATTTTTACTTTTACTTTTTTTAAGTTTAAAAATTACAAATTACTTTTACTTTTACTTTACTTAAATTAAAAATTTTCAAATTACTTTTACTTTTACTTAAAATAATCCAAAA
>JASAMX010032093.1:0-15199 GCA_030248175.1 Microlaimidae sp. YZB2_3 | reverse complement strand
AACAACAACAATCACAAAATTCATAAACAACTACATGAAGGGCCGCAAAGCATACACCACATACAACAATCATAAATCAAAACAAAAACTCATAAAAACAGGAGTCCCACAAGGCTCTTGTTTATCACCCACACTATTCAACATCAACACTGCACACATTCCAGCACCACCACCAAACGTACATATCATAACATATGCAGATGACATTACAATATACGCATCACACCCAAACCCCCACATAGCACAACAACAAATACAACCATACCTACACATAATACAAACATGGACAGACTACAGACAACAACCAACTCACACTAAATGCAAGCAAAACAACAACCACACTATTCACACCAGACCCTGCAGGGTACAACAAATAACTATCACTACAAATAAACAACACAACACTCACACAACTAAAAATCCATAAATCTTGGGGTTCACTTTTGACCCCAAGCTTACATTCAACACACACACATTGCAAATATGCATAACAAAGCACGCAAAACACTCAAAATCATTAACACACTCACAGCAACATCATGGGGTAAACAAAAAGAGACACTCAGTCACACATACAAGGCAATCACTCGACCAATAATCGAGTATGCCAGTACAGTCTGGGGCCCCACAACATCAAACACAAATTAACAAACTACAAACAATACAAAACACTGCTCTCAGGGTCGCAACAGGGCACAACATAGACACAAACACACACATACACACAGAGGCTAAAGTCCTCCCAATAGCAACACACATTCAACTCCATGCAAAACAAGCAAAATTGGCAGCTGTGTACACAAACAACCCACTCAATCACTTAACACAACAACTTGCACCCAATAGGCTCAAAAAGCAAACAATATTTCACAACAACTACACAACAAACATTCCAACAGACATACACAACAAAACTTACAAAGCACTAAAACAACAAATTCACACAAACAAAGTTGCAAATCACATCAACAACACTCCAATAAACCCAATACTTCAAACAAAAGCACCAACAATAAGCAACGAGGAAGAAAATCTTCCTCGCGGGGTCAGGAGAACCCTTGCCCAACTCAGGGCCGTGAAATTTCCTTTCCCATACTCCTACCTACACAAAATCAATCCCACACAATACACATCACCAAACTGCCCGCTATGCAAAACACAAACACACAACACAACATCTTTTCACATGCGCACACATTAATATGACCTTGGGATCAGAAGACCTTTGGGCAAACCCCACAGCGGTTGCTGATCTCTTCCGGGAGTGGGAAGAGGGGGTGAGCAAGGCGAGAAGCGTGCCATACGGAAGGAACCAGGGTTGAACAAAACCCTGGTTGCTGGCAAAGGACAACAACATAATCATCATAGGTAGGGGGTGCAGACCTGTGCACGGTCTGAAAATGCCCCCCCCCCGTTTTATTGGAGGATTTGCCCCTCCCCGTTTTATTGCCCCCCCCCCGCCAAAAAATGAAAAAGTACCCTAAAAATATGACGCCATTTTTGACCTATGATGACGCCATCCTCGCGAATTTTTCGCAGTTTTTAGCCTATTTCCTTTTTTCCCTTTTCCCTTCTTTTTTTCTCTTTTTTTCTCCTTTTTTCTCTTTTTTTTCTCCCCTGTTTGCCCCCCCCGTTTTATTCCCCGCGTTTCACAACAGTTGCCCCCCGTGCCCCCCTGTATTGGACTTCCCCCCAATAGAACCCTGGGGAGGGGAGCAGTGCACAGGTCTGCATAATTTTTGGGTACTTTTTCATTTTTCTGCGGGGGGCAATAAAACGGGGAGGGGGCAATTTCAGACCGTGCACAAGTCTGGTAGGTAATGGTTAGTGTTTTGCTGGAATAAATTTTTTTAAAATTTGATTCCTTTTTTTATCGTAAATAGCATATTCATAATTTAAACTTTAATTCCCATATTGACAGCATACAAACTATTCGATTACTCTGGCATAAAACGATTACGACGTAAAAAACAGGTGCATTTATGACTTAACCAGTACAATATATTTTTTTACTGTACTGAAAAAGATATCTCCTTACAGGTGGGTGTTTGTAATGCCACATGTTTAGAATTTTTGAAAAAGTTTCAAATAGGGTTTCAAAATACAACAAAGACCAGACGTATCGACAAAGTTATTTTTATGAGAAGAAAGTTTTTTTTGCAGTATCTTTATTTTTTAATTTCTTTTTATGCATCGGTTTGAAATAAATCTTTTTTTTAATCCCAAGACAAATCTATAACACCGTTATAGATTTGTTTACGAGATATTCTCACTTATTTTTTCATATTCAAACATATCAATTAGGTTATCAACTATTAAACACTAAGTAAAGTGAAGCGGCAAGAATTTTTTTTTCAGGTATGGTAGGCAAACGTAACTGTCCTCAATTTATGTATTTAATCGACTATTTAACAATAAAAAAATTTAAAATATTTAACAAACACCGTTCATTGTCAAAGAGTAAATGACATATTCTAAAAATTATTTATCGATTGTACAATTCGGAACAAAAATTCAAATAATATATTTTAGATATAAAATTCAAATTAATTAATTTTTGTGTTTTGTAAAAAAAGTAAAAAAATCTGTGTCCCAATTTGTTTTTCTAAACGTCATAATAGCATAATTTTAATCCGTCCTCTCATGTCTCAATACAAACTTACGAGGTTTTGAAATAGAACCCTTGCTGTAATTAATTAATTATTTATTTATTAATAAATATTAATTAATTAATTAATTAATAATTGCTTTTAATTAAAAAAAGTGAAATAACAAGATCGATGAATTTTAGAGTGGAATTTATGGAGTCATTGACAACGGCGGATGTTCAAGGACTAGAGGAAGACCAGGGAACCCTCACCGTTTTTACCAACGATCAGGGGGGAATCCTGGACGATCTTATAGGTTACGTATTGACAATATCATCGCATATCGCAATATTATAATGTTTATTAGTGTTATCATGAGCTCTGGCGCTTCACTTTATTTTTTGAGCTAATTTTTGAATATTTTGAAACTAATGCTATGAAATTTTTTCGTTAATTTTTTTTTTTTGAAAACAAATTTTCTAAAAACTTTTTTATTCAAATTCTTCAAATCGCAAAATCATAACCTTGGAATCTGTTGACCGACCATCAGAACATTTTGTTTTTTTAGTGCAAACTTTAAAGGAAGTTGTTTTTTTGTTTTTTTGAATTTTCTGGATTTTGTAAAAGTTTTTTGGATTCTTAATAGATCGATGTTCGTTGATACTTAGCCTACAGTGTCTAAAACATCGCTTGATCATCTTTACGTCGTTACAAATGCCGGATGCATAAAAACAGATCTTCCGCACATGCAGGTACATTGATTGTATGAAATCTGATCCCCAGCATTTTGATCCTCAAGCAGTTGATTCCCGGGAGTGCAAAACGAAGTGTTTTAACAACGCAATTTATTAGATTTAACCATGAAATAAAAATTTTACGATTTTCCAACTCTAAGCAAAACCTAAAAATCTAGCAAAACTTTATCAACTCAACTGTGAGGCATCACGCTAAGGATCAACTGCTCAGGGAGAAAATGCTGGAAAACAACTTTTCGGAGACTGGTACTTTCATAGGTGAGAACGGTCCCGGCAGCTAGGAAGGGGGGGGGTGGTTACCCAGGGTTAATCGAATTTTAAATTCTAGGAGGGGGGTCCGGACTCCGGCCGGACCATACAGGGGCACGGGGGTCGGGGGGGGGGGGGGGGTTAACCCCACCGCAAATTCTGAGAAGGGGGTTTAACAACCCCCCCACAATCAGAAGTGGGGGGGGGAGAAAAGGTTACCCCCCCCAATTTTGGAAAAATGAAGAAAAAATGTCTTTAAAATGACGTCTAACTGCCTCCAAACTTAAGTTTGGAGGTCAAAATGAATGTTTTAAGCAATAAAAAGCTCAAAAATGCAATAAAAAAGGCTTTTTGACCTAAAATTAGCGTTTTTTACCTCTTTTTCCTTCAAAATCGAAAAACGACATGGTTAAAATGCACTCCAGAAAAAAATCGATATGGGTATTTTGCGTTTCTCGGATTTTAACCCCCCTAATTTGGGGTTTAACCCCCCACTCCGGACCAACTTGCCCATGTATGGGCCGGACCCCCTTCCCTCTCTAAGCCCGGGAGGAAGGTTAAAATCCGAGTAATGCATTTTACCCACATCGTTTTTTGAACTGTATTTTATATTTTGCATTTTGAGGGTTTTTTGCATTTTGAGCATTTTAACATCCAAACACTCAATTTTAGCTTAAAACTTAGTCAAAACATTTTCAGCTCAAAAAAAATCATTTTAAAGGATTTTTACTTCATTTTTTCTAAAATTAACGGGCGGGGCTGCTAAGTGGTAGTCCTTTTTTACCGCTGCATTCTGGAGTACCGGGGGGGCTTAAACACTCCTTCTGACAGAGAATTAGAGTGATATGTCCCGAACACCCATCATTCATAACATTTTTAAACCATACAAATATTTAGAATCATGCTGAGGATTTTCGGGGAAAAGGAAAAGACGTGACTGTAGAACCTCTACACGGACGTGGACTTTTGGCTTTACAGGGTTAGAAATTTTATTTTGTTATGTAATCTTATTATTTTAGTATACAAGTTGCCCGTGTCAGCCATACGGCTAACAAATGATTTTTCCTGTATATATTTTTCTGATTAATTTGCTAAGTTTTTTTTAAAATTCAATCCTCTTTAAGTGAAAATTCGTTGTCCAATCTAAAGATGTCCATGCAATTTTTTTAAAAATTTCAACCCCTTTATGATATTTCCCTGTCTGTAAGCTTTGCAATGATATCTCATTTAACCCAATCCCTTCTTGTGGCTGAGGAGAAAGGTCATCCCTCCTTTTAGTAAAAAAACCGTTATCCAGCATAAAGATATCCATGTTCATTTTTCCAAAAAATTGTGGCTTTACAATGGCTAATTACTCTTACCAATAAAGTTTGAGCCGATTCGAAGACAAAAATTTTTTTAATTTCCAAAATCGATAGGTCCCTCTTTTAGTGAAAATGCGTTGTCTAGTCTAAAGATGTCCATGTCATTCTTTTTTCAAAATTTCAACGCTTTTATGACATTCCGGCCAATGTAAGCTTTGCAATGATATCTCAGTAAGCCCAATCCCTTTTGTGGTTGAGGAGAAAGGTCATCTATCCCCATGTTGCCCAGCATAAAGATGTCCAGGTTCATTTTTCCAAAAAAAAACATGATATTGTGGCTTTACATTGCCTAATTACTCTTTCCAATAAGTTTGAGCCCATTTTAAGTCAAAAAATGTTTAAACTTTCAAAGTCCATAGAATCCTGTTTTTGTCAAAATGTCTTGTCCAACCAAAAGATGTCCATGCTATTTTTTAATTTCAACCCTTTATGACATTTCCCTGTCTGTATGCTTTGCAACGATATCTCATTTAGCCCAATTTTTTCGCTGGCTGAGGAGGAAGGTTGTTCCCTTTTTTAGTGAAAAAACGTTGTCCAGGATTAAGATGTCCATGTTAATCTTACCAAAAAAACATAAATTTTTGATTTTACATTGGCTAATTACTCTTATCAATAAGTTTGAGCCAATTTAAAGACAAAAAAATTTTGATTTCCAAAATCCATAGGTTCCCCTTTTTTTGAAAATGTTTTGTCCAAGCTAAAAATGTCCATGCAGATTTTTTCTAAATTTCAACCTCTTTATGACATTCTCCGGACCGTAAGCTTTGCATTGATATCTCATTTAGCCCAGTCCCTTTTGTGGTTGGGCAGGAAGGTAGTTCCCCTTTTTAGTGAAAAAAACGTCCAGTATTAAGATGTCTATTTTAATCTTACCAAAAAACATCACATTCTGGTTTTACATTGGTTACTTACTCTTATCAATTAATTTAAGTCAATTCAGAGAAAAAAATTTTCAATTTCCAAAGTCCATAGGTTCCCCCTTTTGTGAAAATGTGTTGTCCATGCAAAAATTTTCTAAATTTCAACCCTTTGTGACATTCCACGGACTCTAAGCTTTGCAATGATATCTCATTTATCCCAATCCCTTTTGTGGTTGGTGAGCAAGGTAATTTTCTTCTTTAATGAAAAAAACGTCCAGTATAAAGATATCCGTGTTCATTTTTCCAAAAATCCTAATATTCTGGCTTTACATTGCTTAATTACTCTCTCTAATAAGTTTGAGCCCATTCTGAGTCAAAAAATTTTTTAAGTTCCAAAATCCATAGGGTCCCCCCTTTGGTGAAAACGCGTTGTCCAGTATAAAAATGTCCATGTAAGTTGTTTTAAAATTTCAACCCCCCTTACGACATTCCCTGAGGTAAAAGCTTTCATACAATACCTTATTCACCTTAATCCGTTGGGTGGTTAATGAAGAGTTAGGTAACAGACAGACACACACACACACACACACTACGTCTATTTATTTATAGATATTGTGTTGTTTGTTAAAGTTGTGTGCTGAAATGTTACGTATTATTATTATATTTCCTCAAGTTTCCAACGCTGTTAAAAATAACTATAAATTTACTACAATTTGTATAAATAATGCGCACGAGCCAAAAAGTTGGTTTTAATTAAAAGAAGCGAAAAAAAACAGGATCAGGCAAAAATTTTTGCGCCCAAACTTTAAAAAAAAAGAAACCAAAAACGAAGCAAGTTTAGGTCCTGAAATGGTAAAAATTCTTCAACCCGGCCTGTCCAAAGTGGACTTAAGTCGACTTTACTTCATGCAGAGTGCCGTAGACACCGTTTTCGGAATACCGGACTGTCGAATCACACGCTGCGGCTACACCGGGGAGGACGGAGTGGAGGTAAGTAGAATGGTCTAGACCGAAACTAGACTGAACGATGGTAGAATAAAATATTCTGGTCTAGACCGAATTGCGGTAGTGGTAAGTAGACGGGGGTTGTGTTTGGTTAGAAAGGGTTTTTTTTTTTTTGTCTAGTTGGATGTTTCTTCGGTTGTTTTTTATTTTTTTTGTGTTTTCTATTTGTTTTATTTTTATTGTATGGTTTTATTTTGTAGTTTTGTTTGGTTTGTTTGCTTTGGTGGCTTGAGATTCTTTCTGCGCCTGAGGGGGTCGTTGGCTAGTTGATTCTTGGGGTACTAGCTTGTGTCCTGTGGTGTGTTGGGGGTGGGGGTCCCTGCGTTGGCCTTGTGATGGGGGCCTCCTGTTTTCCCTCTAGTGGCTCCTCTCTCTCGAGTTGTCTTTTTATTATTTTTGTGTTTATCCTATTATGTTTTTATACTTTTTTAATGTATGCTTTTTATTTTGTAGTTATCTATAGTTTGTTTTGTTTTGTTTGAATGCCCTCCCTCTAATTTCAATTTCGCGCGTCGACCGTCCTGTATAGAGCAGACCAAACCTAGATTGAACTACAGTTGAATAGACTATTGTGGACCGAATTGCGGAATTCCGAACTGTCGGTTGCACCGAAAAAGACTAAGTGGAAGTTAAGTTCCGAGCTAGACTATACTACAGTTAGAGTAGATTAGAATAATAATCGATTGTAGAACAAACTGCCAGTAGACCAAACTGCAATGGTTGGTTTTATTATAAAAAGGTATTTTTATTTTTTTTTAGAAAAGTTGAAAAAAATTTATCAGAACTTTAAAGCCGCCGAATATTTCGTTTATACTTTTGCACAAGTTAACAAATTATATTATATTATTATTATTCACACAGGCTTTAAATAAGCCTACTACAAACATTTTTTTAAGATTGAATAGAGGTGGTGACTGTGAAGTAAACTAATGTTTACGTAATTTTAAAACATTAAAATAATGGGTGTAAAACTCAATGTCTTCGACAAACCGAGAGTACGACTAGTGATCAGTGCGCAAAACACTGCTTAATATTTTGTATGTTAATTAAAAGAGGCCCCTTTTCCTCAAAATTTTTGAATTTTTTCATTCTGGATTTCCACCCGAAAATTTTAAATCTGACCCACCCACCATCTCTCTTCGAGAAAAATTTTAGTACAATGCTTATCCTAATTTTTGGATTAGATTATATTATTGCTGTCAAAAGAGTTTTTGGGTTAGATAATTTTGACGAAATAGTTTTCACCAAAATTAATGCAATCCCTTAAGAGGGGTGGGGCCTTGACTAAAATTCTACATCAACAAGTGTTGGTATAGGGTATTAGGCGGTCATATGCAATATCTATTGCCGGCCCGCTTCTACTCAAAAACTGCTATTTTTTCAAATCACATAGTGTTGTTATTTTTCTATAAAACTACTTTTCTAGATATCTGTTGATGAAAAATCCACTGCCAAGCTTGCTGAAATCATTTTATCATCGAAAGAAGGGAGTTCTAAGTTAGCAGGTACCTTGTTTTAATATGTTTATATAATTACGCATTTTTCTTCCCTCTCTTATTGAGAACTGTATTGGAAACTAGGGGAGGTTGGTTACTCGTGTAAATCTAGAAGGGGGATGTCCATGGGTTACAGATCCCTCCCTCAGTTTTTTAAAGTGTAAAAGTGTAAAAATTTAAAAATAAAAAGAGAGGTAACCAGAGGCTAGCCAGGATTTCGGAAAGGGGGGTGTTGCACTCCATACAAATTTTTCAATAGAGGGTGTTGTGGGGGATTGTACTACAAATTTTTTAAATACCATTAAAAAAGGCATTAAAATCATAAGTGTTTTGGAGGGAGGACAGAGGGGTCCACCCCCCCCCCTTTATAGCCAAAAATTTGGACCTCCTCCATAGAAAAAATTCAACGGCTCCCCCTTCCTCCTAAAGCTCGAAACTCGAAAGCGGTCCGACCTGACCTGATCCCTTTAGGGAGGCTGATCCCTCCCACCCTTCCTGACCAATTTACACATATATTTTTTTATTTACTGCCAAAAACACGGTTTTTTAGTAATAAAAAAACATTTAAATACATTTTTTAGGCCTAAATAGGCTGTTTTAATATATAAAATTCAATATTAGACCTAAAAAAACATTTAACAGAAATAGTATCGGGCGCTGGGCGGAGCGAAACGCGAGAAAACTTTTAAAATTTCTTCCCTATAAACAACCAAATTTTTACTTTCAACAAACCAAAAGGGGGTTGTTACAATCCCCATCCATAACCCCCCTGGCTACGCCCTTGGAGGTAACTGGAATACACAGTAAAAGTTTTTAAAATGCGCTTTTAAGATGCCTAAAAGTGTAAAAATATGATTTGTGTTAAAAAGTTACGTTTTAGATAGAAAATTTGGGATAAAATTAATATACCGGTATACGTAAAAAATTTGAGGAAGAGAAAGGGTTTATTTTTTTTTTAATTCTAGGGGGTCAGTCTCATAGGTAAAACCCCTAATTTTTTATGGATAAAAAGTGGGCGAACTTTAAGACCAGAGGGCTGCACAACCGTTTTCTCACCTGTAATGATGGTTTTTATAAAACGTTCTAGTTATAAAAAAACGACAAAAGGAGTTTTACACATAGGTGTTTTTGGGGGGGGGACAGAGGGGTCCACCCCCCTAGAGCCAAAATTTTGGACCCCCCCTAGAAAAATTCAGGGGCCCCCTCCCCCCCCCCAAAGCTGGAGAGCGGTCCGGCCTGACCCCCCCTAGCCAGGCTGACCCACCTCCCCCCGTCCCGACCATATTGAAAGTATAATTTTTTATTTACTGTCCAAAACACGGTTTTTTAGTTAAAAACAGTGTTTAAATACACTTTTTAGACCTAAAAGGCTGTTTTAGAATATAAAATTCAATATTAGACCTAAAAACACTTAAATTATTGATTTATAAAAACTTTGTTAAAAAATTAGACCACCCTGCCCCCCCTAAATTTGAAATCTCGCACCCGGGGGTCGACCCCCCCAAAAAGCTAGGGGGGTCCGGACCCCCCCCCCCCCCCCTAAAAAATTTTGGCCTTCCACCCGGGGGTGGACCCCCCCCCCCTAGCGGACCCGACCAAAAACACCTATGGTTTTACATTTTTAGAAATCACACATAAAAGGTATTTAGATCTTTGCATAGGTTTAGGAACTAAAAAACGAGAGCAAATTTAAAGCCGGTCTTTGTCTGTACGGGGTCAACATCGTTTTAAATTTTGGAGGGGAGGGTAGGGGTGAAATAGTTGGTAAATTTGAAAGGGATTCTCCTCTCTCCTCTAAAATTTTCCCATGAGAGCCCGGGAGAGGGGGGGGGGCTTAAGAGGGTCACCTCGCCTTACTCTCCTCCTTCTCTCCTCTTGTGATTTAGCCCTATTAAGAAAATCGGCGAGGCCTCGCCAGCGCGGGCATGCCCGGCGTGTATTTTTGCGCCTATCGCACATTGAATCGATCGCAATAGTTTTATATAAATAAACTAGTTGATTTAAGTTTATTTTTAATTATAAAACTATTATAAGCAATTAGCATTAAATAAAAATCACGATTGCAGTTCACAATATCCTTGGGTGAGGTTGACTATATCCACGAGTTTTATAATATTAAGCTTCCATCTGCGATAGGCGCAAAAATTCACGCCGAGCCCAGGGACGCCGGGCCGGTTTCGTGAATACGGTTGATTATTTTTATAAGGTATCCTCGTTTTAAAAAATAATGACAACAGGATTTTGCTAATTATCTTAGCTTTCTTAACGCAGGTTTGGGAGCCAGAGACGCTTGTCGTTTGGAAGCGGGTCTCTGTCTGTACGGGAACGACATCGACATCACGACGTCGCCGGGTGAAGCCGCTCTGCTTTTCGTAGTGGGTGAGCAATGAAGTTATTGTTGTTTTTTATTTTATTTATTTTTTTACTTTTGCGCAATACAAAAAAACACCTGCGCGGCGAGAAGGGCCAAAACCTACCCCAAAAGTGTATTGTGTATTAGATGATAGTTACGAGTATTTTCTTACGATTCTTATTTACTGTCATCATAGATGAACTTGATCAAAAAGCTAGGGAGGGGGGTGTTTACCCCGGGTAAATGACATTTCAAAATCTAGGGGGGTCGAACCCCCTAGATTTCTATGGGGGGGTCGACCCGGGGTGGAAGATTTTGAAACTTAGAGGGGGGGTCAGGTGGGGTCCAATGTCCGAAGCAAAATAGTTTTAAACCATTAAAGGTTTGATAATAGTTTTTCTATAAAATAATACTGCATTTTGTAAATAAAAAGCGATATTCTGATATAGAAAAGGTGTAAAAACATGAATTTGTGTTAAAAATTAACGTTTTTGGAAGAAAATTTAGTATTAAAAAAGTACTTAAAATTTTCTCGAGAGGGAAGGGGGGGGTCAGATTTCAAAATTTAGAGGGGTCAGGGGTAAAAAATTCGAAAATTTCGGGGGAGGTGGGGGCCCTGGATTTTTTTCTAGAGGGGGGTGGGTAAATTTTGAGGCTAGGGGAGGGTCCCCCTTGTTCATCTATCTCTGTCATTTATATATTTTAGCCAAAAGAAGACGAGCGGCTGCGGATTTTCCAGGTGCGGAAAGGATTTTGCGCGAAATCAAGGGGAAATCCTATGCCAGAAAGCGAGTGGGTTTGGTTTCCGAAAAAGGCAGGCCGCCCAGAGGTAGACTATATTCAATTAAGTTAAATTCAAATGAGTTAAGTTTAAACGGGTGAGAATGGGACGTATAATTGGAATGTGCGTAACTTTCCCGCTTTTTTGACGCAAAAGTAATTTTGATAGCATTCGTGAATTTTTGGTTTCCAAAATTCGAGTCTGCATCCGAATCAGTGGATGTCAAAAATGACATCCGAGCATAGGTGTTTTTGGTCGGGTCCGCTAGGGGGGTCCACCCCCGGGTGGAAGACCAAAATTTTTTAGGGGGGGTCCGGATCTTCCTGGCTTTTTAGGGGGTCGACCCCGGGTGCGAGATTTCAAATTTAGGGGGGGTCAGGGGGGTCCAATTTTTTAGCAAAATTCTTTAACTCAATAATTTAAGTGTTTTTAGGTCTAATATTGAATTTTATGTATTAAAACAGCCTAGTTAGGCTAAACAATGTATTTAAACACTGTTTTTAACTAAAAAACCGTGTTTTTGACAGTAAATAAAAAAATATACTTCCAAATTGGTCGGGAGGGAGAGGAGGGGGGGGGGGTCAGCCACGCTAGGGGGGTCAGGCCGGACCGCTCTCGAGCTTTGGGGGGAGAGGGGGGACCCTGAATTTTTTCTAGGGGGGTCCAAAATTTTGGCTCTAGGGGGGTGGACCCCTCTGTCCCCCCCCAAAAAAAAACACCTATGCATCCGAGCATGCAAAAACGCGATCTACGACGTGGTTCCTCGAAATATCAACATGTTTAGGAAGATACGTAATTTTGAGAAGGTATTCATAAAAGCAAAGTAAAGAATTTTTACCATCTCTAAACGCACCTAGAAAACTTCCAGTTGATTATTTTGGGAGCCAATCTAATTTGTGAAATTAATAGGTATGTAAAATTAAAGCTGCAGTAAGGGCTAAAGGCTAGAGATTTCTGAAAGGCCACATCTCTCAAACTGTTAAAGATATTGCGTTAGAAAAATAGAGTTCAAGGTTACAAAACTAGGGCGCATAACGTATTATAGTTTCCTACACAAAGTTCCGTCAAAGTTTTGGAGTATATGGACGGAGGTTCTTTCGTAATAATAAAAGTAAATTTTTCGTTTTAGCCCATGCGGAAATTTTGGACGAAAACGGGTTGGCGAAAATCGGCGAAGTTACTTCCGGTTGCCCTTCCCCGTGCCTTAAGAAGAACATTGCCATGGGCTACGTGCCCCCTTCGCACGCCAAGGTAGCGTATAAAGTCTCGTTGGGTTGATGTTTTAGAAATGCGACGCCCAACTGATCATTTAAGTTTATTAAGAAGAAATCAACGGTTGATGGTGCAACGTAAAGCGCGTCAGTTGGTAAATTACTAAAGCGGCACATTGCAGAAAGAAGTAATTATTTAGAAATTTTGGAACTTCGTCCCTCTTCCCCAAATTTTAAGAGTTAGGTATACTCCTCCAAGCATAGGTGGGCAGCCTCCCGGATTACGGTGGTAGGGGTATACCCGACCCCTGAAATTGGGAGGGGGGTGTCCCAAAAATGTTTTTGGGGTATACCTCAAATACCCCATCTTTAGTGTTTTTAGTAAAGGGACCTCCCAAATTTTAGGGGACTGGGTGTACAGAGTACCCTCCAAATTTTAGAGGAGGGTGTCGGCTATAATGTGGATTTTTGGGGGTATAATCTATACATGGGCAAGTTGGTCTGGAACGGGGGGGTTAAACCCCAAATTAGGGGGGGGGGTTAAAATCCGAGAAACGCAAAATACCCATATCGTTTTTTTTCTGGAGTGCATTTTACCCATATCGTTTTTCGATTTTAAAGAAAAAATAGGTAAAAAACGCTAATTTTAGGTCAAAAAGCTCTTTTTATTGTATTTTTGAGCTTTTTATTGTTATAAACATTCATTTTGACCTCAAAAGTTAAGTTTGGAAGCCGGGGGGGGGGGGTTGGTTAACCCCCCCAACCCCCCCTCCCCGTGCCCATGAATGGTATAACCCCACCCTCTGCCCGTCTATGCCTCCAAGTCCTCTTTCCCCGAAATCCGGGATGTCACTTTTGGTTATACTGGACGTAGGTGCTATTTAAAATTTAAAAGGCACAAACGCATGTATTTCACACGACCTGTGAGGAATGTAACTCATTCTGCCGTAATAAGATCTCTGATTTTTTTTATTTTAAGGTGGGTACGCTCGTTAAAGTGGACGTAACTGGGAAACGCGATAAATTGGTGGACGCCGTGGTTTCCAAAATGCCCTTCTTGCCGGCCAACTACTACCACAAAAAATGAAGCGAAAAGCAAGGAGATAGCTGCCGAAAACGAAGCGTCTATTTTTTAAAAACCTGTTGTACATTCGTTGTTACTCTGACACAAAGAGCCACAATCAGTATAAAATCAACGTGACTCTGACTCGTTTTGCTCGGATTATTTGTGTGTTAAGATATAAAAAGAGTCATAGTTACGAGTATTTTACAACGCTTCTGACTCATTGTGTCAGAGTAACGACGATATGGGTATTTGAAGCCCGAATTGGGTTTAAAGAAGGAGTGCAGTGAATACTGGAACGCTCGGAACTCGGCTGCAGTCTGCAGATGTTCAAATGTTTGGCGCCCGGAAAAAATACCTTCTGCAAAATATTTTCGGAAAGAATATCTTCTGAAAGATTTTTAAATTCTCAACTAAAGAAAACTTTTTTCCTAAGTCTAAGCAAAACTTTAAAATCAAGCTAAAACTACATAAAAAAGTTTAAAAAAACCTTTAAAAGTTTTTAAAAATACTGAATAATTAACTGCTGAAAGAAGATATTTTTTTTCCGGAAGATATTTTGGGCTAACGGTAATTCTCATGGACCATGGACCAACATGGACCCGCCCATGAGGGGTGAAAGACTCACTTTAACATTACAACACAATGTAAAGTTGTTAGTGCACCTCGGGCTTAGGCTTAGGCTCAGGCTTAGTCTCAGCCTAAGCCGTTTAAAAGTTAAAACTAACAACTTTATGTTGTTTTGTGTTATTAAAGTAAGTCTTTCACCCCTCATGGGCGGTTCCATGTTGGGTCCATGTTGGTCCATGGTCCATGGCCATTAGTACCGTTAGCCATATTTTGCCATGGTACCGTTAGCCATATTTTGCAGAAGGTATTTTTTTCGGAAACCAAATGTGTGGAAATTAGTTCACTTTCTCAAGGTTAAACCCACTCACATTTTGAGGTTTAAGTTTATAACCCCATTCTGCTCTACCTCCCTTACCCATGTCAATATATAATAATACCTCACACACGTATTCGCTCTGATTTCTTGCCTGTATTATACTCTTCTTTATTTGGCGTTTTTTTGTTACGCCAGTTTGATTTAAACACAAACGTGGAGTAGAATATAGAATGGCATAGAATCCCCCTTAGCCTCGAAATTTCGGACCCCCACCTAGAAAAAAGGTTAGAGCCCCCTCCCCTCAAAATTTTTAAATTTTGACATCCTACCCCCCTCTAGAATTCCAAATTGACCCCCTCCCCTCTTCTTCTGAGCCAAATTTTAGGTATGAATTTAGGTAAAAATTTACTGTCACAAACAAGGTTTTGTAGTAAAAAACTACTTTTGTACTCTTTTACACATAAATAGCCTATTTTAGTATATGAAGTTCTATATTAGTGCTAAAAAAACTTAAATAAATGATTTAATGTGGCTTTGTTTGGAAACCGGACCCCTTCTGGTCCCCCTCAGGATTTCTAACTGGTCTAC
>JASAMX010032090.1:0-12889 GCA_030248175.1 Microlaimidae sp. YZB2_3 | reverse complement strand
ACTTCGATAATTGCAGTATTGGATAGACCATTTAACAACAAAACCATATAAAATTTTTAACGAAAGCTGTTTAATAATAAAGATCAAAACCCCTACTTTCAAAATTATTTATCACAATAATTAATTTGTAATCCAAATGCAAAATTTTAAGAGTAAACTTGATTATTTTTTGTATATTTTGTAAAACGGTGGAACTAAAAATTCTGCATTCTTTTTTTTTAAACGTCATAACCGCACAATTTTAATTAGTCCGCTTATGTCTGCATTCTAATTTACGAGGTCAGCCAGATACAAATCAATCATAAGCTCCATCCACAAAATACGATAATTAATAAATTACATGTTAATACTCTCTCATTTCATTTGGTAGATTGTTTACAATATATTTTGTACATTCTCAACTCAAAATTTGGTAAAAGTTACCAAATATTTTGTAACTCTTACCAAATATTTGGTAATAGTTACGAATTATTTTTTGAGTTGAGAATGTATCAAATAGTTTGTTAACAATCTACCAAATGAAATGAGAGAGAGCGAGAGAGTACCAAATGAAATATTGGGTTTAAAAAAGAAAATTATAAAATACTTTAAAAGTTAGGTACGCGTTTTTGAAACGAATATCTTAAAACTAAAAAAATAACAAATACACACTTAAGTACAATATGTAATTAATCTTTCGTTCGCAAAAACACCCATAATTTGTGCAATATTAATATTATTTAAAAATCAAACAATCATTATTTAATTGTATTTGAATAAGCAAGGCAATACAAAAAAAAGCTTTTAGATTTTTATACTTTCTCGTGTTTTTTTATCTAATAATTAATAAAAGTACAAACTACAGTTAACAATAAATATATTAGTTATAATCTTCTGATAACACCACTGTGTACTTTTTTAACTACGAATAAACTGATAGTTTGGATTTTAAAATTACTATTTAATATTGCACAAGTTATTATTGTTTTTAATAATGTATTATAAGGATTAAAAAAAAATTTTACGGATTTTTTTTAAAATTTTTATGTGCGCGTTTTAAAGACGCGTACCTAATTTATAAATTTTTTAGAATTTTCTTTTCCGAGACACACAAGCATAGATTAACATAGATCGATTTTCGTATTTTTGAGAACGGATGTTAGTTAAGACGGGTGCGTATATAAATTAGTGATGTTTCTTGAAGCTCCTGTCAAGTTTGCACTACTATACTGTACAATTTTAAGGAGTAATACAATCATTTTGTGAATTTTTTTTTAGTAAACTAATTTTTTTTCTTATAACTTATAAAAAATGATAAAATTAACCCATTAATTTTTTTCTTTGTATGTTATAATTGTTTGGTTTCGAGACCAAGAAACAAGGTTAATATTATAACTAAGTAAATACTGATTATTCGAGTGTTTTTTGAAATGAAATCTATCTGTAACCTTCGTATTTCTACTGCGAGTTTTTAATTAATCAATTACTTTTCCAAAAATTTTTCAAATTTGTTTTTAGTACTTTAAAAATAAACTCTGTACACTGAAATTTGTTCTGAAAATCCGCTCCTTAAATAAGTGAGTTTAAATTAATTTAAGCCTGAAATAGATAATAAGTTACTCCATGCATTTTAAGGAATATTTTTATCAATTTAACTAAATTTTTTTAAAAAATTTCGTTTACAAAAAACTGACAAAATAATTTATTGCATCATTCTTTATTTATTCAGGAAATCAGAAATTAGAACAAAAATACGGCGGAGCTCCGGAGCTCGAAGCCCCAGGGAATATCACCATTTAAAAGATAAATACTTTCGGCGCTCTCTATAATTTGTACAAATAGAAACGGTCGGCCGTGGTGGTACAGTTCTATCGTAATAAATTAAATTTTTTTGAATAGTATTTAATTTGTGTGATACGCCTTCACAATAATATTACAAAACATTTTTTAATCAACTTTTTTTGAGAAAAAAAAATCACTCAGCACAGTATTACGTGTTTTATACAGAATATAGCCGAATCAGACGCGCAATTTCAATAATTCCGACAAAGTTCAAACGGAAAACATATTAATTTTATACGTTTAATAGCGTATTTCTTCTAAAAAACATAATAATATTATTATTTTATTGTTGAAATTAATCAACAATATAACATAACAACAAACAAAATATACATTCCGTGAGATGTGAAATAATTTAGAGACCATAAACTAAAAATAGTGATTTTTTAATAAAAAAATTAACAAAACATATATTTAAACCAAAGTCCAGCAAAATTTTTTTTCTAATCGAGTTCAAAGCTTTTAATTTTTTAATACATTTAATTTCCGAAGTTTTTAAATTTTTAGGGAAAATTAAAAAAATCAAATGGAATTTTGGTTGTCTCATTAGTGGACAATCTGACGTTTGGAAAGTTTTTTTTGATTTTTAATAGAAAGCAGTTTGATTTTTTAATAGAATGAAGTTTTACAGGCGGCCCTATTCTCGTTCTTGACCTAATTAGGGCAAAAAAGTATGAGGTGTTATATGAAGAAGTGCCGAAACGAAAATAGTCAACAAACTTTAGATAGGAGCCTGTTTCTCTGAAGAAAAAACCCCTCATAGTTAATTTTTAGAAAGTTGCCCAAAATAAACTAATAAACATTTTTATGCATTTTACTTTTATTTACTGGTATATATTTTGTGTATTTTTATTTTAATTTATAACTTAAATTTTTAACTTATAATTTTTTGGTTTGGTTTTATTGACCATAGGTGGGAAACTTTCCAGATTAGGGGAATATTACCCGATCCACCAAATTTAGTCGGGGCGGGGTTGGGGTAAATTAAAATGTAAGGAGGAATTATCCCCACCAAATACCTTATTTTAGAGTTTTTAGTAACTGAAATACACCCTAAATTTTAGGAGGGATACTAGGGATACTTCCAAATTTTAGGGTGAGGGGTATCGGGATTTTCGGAAAAAGAGGTTTAGTTCTCCCTCCGCCCTTATACGTATGTGCTAGACCACTAAAAAACAACAACGCACTGTGCGATGTGTGAACCCGTTATGAAGTACACAAAAAAAGACCTGGAATAAAACATAGCGTCGTTATCATGACACAATGAGTCAAAATCGTCATAAAATACTCGTAACTGTGAGACACTAGTATAAACAAAATGAGTCAGAGTCACAATAATTTTAATCTGATTGGGATTTTTTGTATCAGAGTAACGAAGATAATAGAACAAGGTTGCAGCAATAAATTATTGTCGTTTAGAATTTAGCGAATTGGGCATCAAAACCAAATAAAATAAACACTACATAATGGTTTTAATTAAAGAATTACCGACGGGTTTTGTCACATTTAATGGACCTACCTAGCATAACAAAAATTAAGTCAGCGGTCTCACCACGAAACAAAGTTCCTCTCAAATTAAATGCATTTTTTGTATTATTTTTGAAATTAGAATTACTACAAATAATACAACATCTATTTGAGAAATTTTAACGTGCTTTTTTGTATTAAATTAAAGCATTACAAAATGTTTTTTTTTCTGGTTAACGTAAATAAATTTACACATGAGAAACCTTAGTTGCGCTTAAAATAGCTCTATATAATGGTCAGAAGTTAACAAAAATACTCGAAATTGTTTTAATATTGTTGTTTAATCTTCGGTTTCTAAAAAAATTAGGTAAAAATCATTAGTATCATAACGAACTCTGATTTCGCGGCGAGACCGCGGACCCAAATTTTGGTAATGCTAGGTAGGTCCATTCAAAATGAGTCAGATCGTGTAAAACGCACGTGGGTGTGAGTTTTTTTAATAGTCATGTTCTCCGGAGCTCCAAGTTCGAGAGCTAATTGCCCTCCAATCGTTGTTTAACGTTTAATAACGAACGTTATAATCTGAAAAAAAAATGGCGCTCTCGATTGTTTGGCATGATGCGTTAGCACGACTACGTATCACGAATACGACGTGGTTGGCATCTTCCTGTATTGCGGCTTGCGACGTAAATGACGTATTGTGGCGCCGTTCACGTCGCGTGTATTTTACGCGATACCATTCATTCTTTTATCGTGACAATTTACCCGAGTTTCGGAAAGAAAGGTTGCACAGGAATCGCTTAGCGTAATAAACATAGTACACCACATTCTACACGGCCCACAATGCGATAACTACCGTGAAACCCGATATCTTTAAAATTTAATTTATCTATTGGTTTAATATTACAGAATATGGCTTGGACATTTCGCATAATAAAACGTGTGCATGTCTTGCTGTATTTTCCGCCTAGCGAGTCGTGTAGCATGTGGTATACTATACCGTTTTTATTATAGTTCTTTGAGTGCTTGCCGCAGTCTATACACAATTTCGTTTATTATACCTGCTATAAAAAAATCACACCGTTTTCTTCGCTTCCTGTTGAGGTCGGATTGAAAAAGTTCGGAATTAAACGGAAATCCCGTTGGGATAATGCACGCTCGAATGTTCGTAATTACGCATTTTTAATTGAATGATTTATTGAATTTTAAGTCCATTTATCGATTTTTCTTCGCTATTGAGCCCCTTGATCTAGGAGATCGTCTTCCAGCGGGTCATCGTCCAAAGTAGATCTGAAATTTATATAGCAAGAATTATGTACATGGACAATTCGGTTCAGAAGTGGGGGTGGGGGCGGGGTTCAACCCAGATTTAAAAGGGGTGACGCAGTTAAAATCCGAGTAACGCATTTTACGCATATGGTTTTTTCTGAGTGCATTTTACCCATAACGTTTTTCGATGTTGAAGGAAAAATAGGAAAAAAAACGCTAATTTTAGGTCAAAAAACCCTTTTTATTGCATTTTCGAGCTTTTTATTTCTAAAAACACTCATTTTGAAATTTAGGTTTGGACGTCAAAATTTAGGTTTGGACGTTAGTTAGAAGTCATTTTAAAGACATTTCTCTTTCTTTCTCTAAAATTGTGGGGGTTACCCCAGCCTCCTGTGCCCATGTATGGCAAGAATATTTCACAAACAACAATGAATAATGTCTATTACGGCTTTTGTTGGTTTGTTACTTAGTTGTCGTAATTGATGTGACTGTGATGCTTAAAAAAAACTTTAACGTGGTTCGACTGACCAACTCGCTAAAAATGGAATTAATTTATACAAAAATTAGACCAGTACGTAAATATATGAGTCTTAGCTATGCATCGATGGCTTGAGCCGTCTCCCAAATTTTTTAAATGTTTTTATTTTCTATTCAGTTAAAGCCCTGGATTGAATACTGGATGAATGCATTTTTATTTCTGAACAAACTCGGGGCATATTCTTAAATTTGTTCCACAATGATTGGGACCTGGAAAAAGTTTCAGGCGAGTATATCTTGCAAACGATACGGTTCATTTATATCGAAGTTTCATTGGTGCATCAAATTCAATGGTAGTTACATTGATAGTACTATCGTCTCAATCAACCGTATTGTTAGCAAGATATGCTCACCTGAAGAATATTTCCAGTATCAATAATTTTCGAAAGCACTTTAGCTTTTTAATACTACCCTTGTCGAAAAACCCTGGTTTGCGGCTGTGAATAACAAATAATAATAAAATAATAAATAGAATAAAAAATAAAATAAACTTTACTTGCTAGAATCTTGTCTACCCAGATGTTCTTGAAGGAATTCCAATTCTTCGTCTGTGATGGGGTTACCGTCCGGACCGATGTACAGCCCGTGCATCTGGAATTATAATACTTAATAACACAACTAACTACTAATAACATAATAGTTACAATTACAGACAGAACTGTGCACGGACTGAAAATGCCTCCCCGCCATTTTATTAGACGATTTGCCGCCTCCTCCCGTTTCATTGCCCACGCCATGATCGCAAAGTTTTTGCAGTTTTTAGCCTAATTTAATGCATTTTAACCTATTTTCAATCTATTTTTACTTAAATTTGTTTTTTTTTTGTCTTTTTTTCCCTTTTTTTCTCCTTTTTTTCTTTATCCCCTGCTTGCCCTTTCCCCGTTTCAAAAAAAAGCCCTCCGTGCTCCCTATTTTGGAATTACCCCCCTATAGATGATCGGAGAAGTTATTATACCACTTTCCCTTTAAATTTGAGGGTCCCACTACTAAAAACGCTAAAATGGGATATTTGGGGGTTAGAAACTCGTCTGGACATTTTCGAAGCATTCTCGGACATCCGGACTTCGAAATTCGCATCTGTGAATTTTTAAACTCACATCCGTGGATTTTTATAGCTTTAACTTTAAAAATTAATACTAATTTTTTTATAAATTTTTAACCCCTTCAAAAGTGAAGTTCTAAATTTTAAATAAGTGTTTCATTATTAAAAAGCTCAAAATTGCAATAAAAATGCCTTAAATTAGCGTTTTTTACCTACTTTTCAGACCTGTGCACTGCCCCCCGGGGTTTTATTTATTGGACGGGGCAATTCCGAAACGGGGGGGGCACGGGGGGCAACTTTTTGAAACGGGGGGCAATAAAACGGAGGGCAAGCAGGGGAGAAAGAAAAAAAAAGGAAAAAAAGGAGAAAAAAAGAGAAAAATAGAAGGGAAAGGAGAAAAAAAGACAAAAAAAGTAAAAATACGGTAAAATAGGTCTAAAACGGCTTAAAATACATTGAAATAGGCTAAAAACTGCAAAAAAAATCACGATGATGGCGTCATCATAGCTCAAAAATGGCGTCATAATTTAAGGGAATTTTTCTATTTTTGGTGGGGGGGGCAGATCCTCCAATAAAACCGGGGGCGCATTTCCAGACCGTGCACAGGTCTGTACTTTTTCTTTAAATTTGAAAAAATGACATGGGTAAAATGTACTTCAACAAAACCGATACGGTAAGAATAAACGCACCAATAAAAAAAACGCATTCTGTTCCCGAAATCCGCCTCCGCATCCGTTGATTTCAAAAATGAGAATCCCTCTACATAACCATAGGTGAGAAAGGAGGGGGGGGGGTGCAGGGTGGGGTCCACCCCTTCCAGCCTCCAAATTTTGGGACCCTTCCTAGACGAAAATCTAGGGGGGCCCTTCCCCCGAAATTTACGAATTTTTTACCCCTGACCCCCCTCTAGAATTTGGAATCCGACCACTCCCTCCCCCCTCAGGAAAATTTTAGATACTTTTTTTATACTAAATTTTCTTCCAAAAACGTGATTTTTCAACACATATTCATGCTTTTACACCCTTTTTACACCAGAATATCGCTTTTTATTCAATAAAATGTAATATTATCTAATAAAAAGAACAATTATTAACGTTATTATGGCTTAAACTGTTTTGCTTTGGACACCGGACCCCACCTGAACTCCCTCTAGATTTCAAAATTTTGCACCCCGGGTCGACCCCCCTAAAAAGCTGGGGGGGGGGATCTGGACCCCCCCTCCTAGAATTCAAAATTCGATTTACCCCGGGTAACCCCCCTAGGTTCCCGGACCGTTCTCACCTATGCACATAACCTAATTAAAATTTTTTTTTTCTCGCCCTAACTAACGATGGGCAGATAAAGGTGAAAATATACGCTAACTTAAACCTAATAACTGGTGGCACAACGGAGAATATAAAAAAAAAATTGAAAATAGTTACATTATCAGGTTGTCCTTGGTTTTCGTCAGCAGAGACTCCGTTCTGACTGGACTGTTCGCCCCAATTGGATTGACGGAATCGCTTCAAACTTTCAAACTGCAGCTTTGCACTTCTATAATCGGTGACAATCATAATCGTTAATATAAATACAATACAGTGCAATATTAATACAAAATAGTCCTTTTTTGTCATTGAAGACTTTTTTAAATGAAAATTTCATCATTTTAGCTCTTGTTTCTGTTGGTATTTTAACCTTTTTTAATTGTATTTCTTCGCCCTTCCCCATTTATTCCGGAATTTTGATATAAAAAATTCGCCACCCCCTTCCCCGCGCCTTTTTCACTTTGTAAGTTCACTTATACCCCGCTAACTACCAAAAAACGTTTAGATTAAATAAAAAGAACACAATATTCAACAATCAAAATTAGGCGAATCGCCGACAGAATTATAATTAAATTTAAAATTTTATCACTCCAAATTAAAATTTGAATAATACGCACCTCAAATGAAGAGAAGATTAAAAAGACTAAGATTGAAGTCCCGTTCCCGTATGATTATTAACATTAACATTTAAAAATTCCCACTAACTGATTTAAGGTCGGAAGTGACTGGACAATGTTTTCCATTTTCGCAAACACTGTTCCGGTACTACCTGGCTTGTCCTTTTCTAGACAGGCGCCACAACACTAAAATTATAAAAAAAGCAATAATTATTTATTATGCACAAACAAATAATTTTATTTATTTTTTGTCCATAAACTTCATTGTTAAAATAATCTTATTTCCGAAAAAATCCACTTTTAGCATTTTTAGTACTGTTGTTGTTATAACCAACTAAGCATGGGTGCCTGAGGCCTGAGGGCGAAGGAGAAGTTGGGGGAGGTATAATCCCTTACCTTCCCGCCAAGGGCAACCTCTTTTAAAATAAATATGGTCGGGCCCAAGTGAGGTTTTCCACATCCGTCCCCATACCCTCAAAATTTGGGGTCCCTTTTAAAATTGCAGCTTAAGCTTTCATTGTAATGTTCTACGAATCTGCTACTTTTCAGTCCCGCTGCGTTTCAGTCCCAGAAAAATATCACCGCGAGCTTCGTTTCAGCCCGGCTTGGTTTCAGTCCGGCTTCGTTTTAGTCCCGCTTCGTTTTAGTCCCGCTTCGTTTCAGTCCTGGCGGAAAATACATTCATCAACTTGTATCATATTCCTGCATGCAGTCTTTTTGTGCAAAATATTTGCATAATTAAAAAAAACTCGATTTACTCGCCTAAAGTTCAGCAGGCGCAGCCAGCTGTTATTTTCGTTTTCATTAAATGAGCGATTTCAAACTTAAGTATAATAACTTCAATTATGTTAAAAAATTATTCTATTTGCTTTTTTATGATCCTTTAATTGTTTAAAAAAATAATTTACAAAAAGATTTTCGAAAAATAATCTATGGAATTACTTTTCAATTATTCATAAAATTTATACAAAAAAAGGACGGAGCTACGGAGCTCCGGGGAAGTCACTAAAGCCCAGGACATACTTCGTGCAAAGTGTCCAAAGGACAGAAACAAAAAGTTGAATTTTGGGCAATCTGGCAGCGTTTTTTGCGTTTTTAAATCAGTGAAAACGCCTCTAAAGCACCTAAAATTATAGCTTTTGTTTTCTCCTTTGGTTACTTTGGACGAAGTATGAACCAGGCTTAATACTCACCACGGACAGAAACAGAGTGTAATTTATAAATTTAAAAAAATAAGTTAATGAGTACTTTCACAAATCAAATTTCCAAATCGCCCGAAAATTTCATTTAAATACTCAGCCGTTCAGGCTAAAGCTTGGAAATGTTTTAGACTTGGTATCAAAAAGTCAAAATATAAAAATCAAATTAGCCACTTTTTATAAAAAGAAGAAGTCCGTTCTAAGTGATATAGGAGTTTGTTTCGTGAAAGTCCTTCAATATTAGTAAAAAAACGCAGTGTTTTAAAAAATAAATCTTTGGTAGCATTAAAAGTTAAAATAGAGCAGTTAGTAGTATAAAAAGTATAAAAGCATAAAAGCAAATTAAATGAAAAAAAAATATTTTATTAACGTGTTTATGTTTTATATTATAGTTTCTGAATTTATTGTTTTCTAGTGTGTGTATCTGGATGCGATAATAATAAAAATGTTGCATAAATAAAATAAAGGAATTTCCTAATATTAATATTTTATAAAACTTTCCGAAAAAAAAGTACAAAAGTATTTCTGAATTTATTATTTGGTTTTTCAAGGAGTAATACCACAAATCAAATTCATCATACACCACTCTTTTGTTGCTGAACCGATTAAATTAAAATTTATAAATGTTGTAGAATTCGTCTGGCTGGAGAAACCAATATATTTAATTTGAGGCAGATTAAAATTAAGGTTTTGTATTAAAAGAAGTAGTTCATTGGAAGTTTGAATTGCTGCAGTGCTTCTTTAATTACAATAAACTAAACGGGCCAAAAAACTAAAAACAATTTATACAAATAAAAAACCCCTAAAATTCTTAAATCAATGCAAAATGAATCAATTAAGCTTATATAATTGTAGTACAAAGGTCTTTATATAAAAGCAAATATTGCGGCAAAATTACTTGCGCTATGACACTAGATTTTGATCGGATGTTTCGTCAGGACTGAAATGTAGTGGGACTGAAATGAAGCTCGCAGCGTTTTTTCCGGGACTAAAATGAAGCGGGACTAAAACGAAGCAACGTAGCAGGAACTAGTTTATGAACGCATTTTCCGCCAGGACTGAAACGAAGCGGGACTGAAACGAAGCGGGACTGAAACGAAGCGGGACTGAAACGAAGCGGGACTGAAACGAAGCGGGACTGAAACGAAGCAGGACTGAAACGAAGCGGGACTGAACGAATCTCGCGGCGGTTTTTGCGGGACTGAAACGAAGCGGACCCGTATTTTGCTCTTAGTAGTGATGTTTAAACCTCTCTAGTTTGATATCTGACTGTTTTAAGCAAAAAGGACCCCGAAACTCATTCTAAATGCACTTTTTTGCTTTTTTTATCCTAAAAGTTATTCTACTCACATTTTAGGACTATTTTTATTGTTTTAATAAATTTAATCATTTAAAAAATTTGGAACGAAAAAATAAGACGCAGTTCCGGAGCTCCGGCAATGGCAAACAAACATAACTGGTGTAATTAGCTGGACTTTAACCAAAATATCTTTGTTTCCGTTTCGGGCGTTAGTAAGGTTCCGCATAGTGAACTAAACTTATTGTCAACTGAGCAAAAATATTTTGAATAATTTCCAGGGATAATTTCTTCCTTGTAAAATGTCTCAATCTCACCGCTATGAAACAAAAAAACGGTTTCAAGTTTTTGCTTAAAAAACAATTAAGTTTACTTCTAGCGTTGTTGTGTTTTTTCGAGATTTTCCCTTATAATGTTAAAAATTTGAGTCATTGAATTCCCCTCCTATTATGTTTTTGAAACATCAAAAGCCTCTTGTTTATTAGACACTTGAAGATTGATTGGGAAATTACCGGTTAAGTTGTGCTTTTAATTTAATTACACGTGTATACTCAAGCGAGGAGCAACTAGAAACGGCTATATCGGTATTAAATTGAAGATTAATAGTGTTTGGCCGAACTAATGTTGCGCATAAAATAAAAACACTAAAGAATCAATCGATAAAAACAACTCGGCAGGCCTTGATTAACATACGCGTATAGTTCTAGTAAAACGACTCAAAGTAATAGCTAGCTTATAACAAAACTATGCTTGATTAGAATTATAGACGTAAAAAAACTTGTGAGAGTAAAGTAAAATTGAAAGAAAAGAAAGCAATTATTAAGATTTTAATTGACGTAATGGATGTAAAACTATCAACCGTTTGACCTAACTAATTTTAAACACGCAGTTTTTGGACTTTGTATTAATGAGTCAACAACAGAAAAGAAGACATAAAATATTTCCAAAAAGCCCTTAAATAATATTATCTTTAAAAATATAAGATATCTATAAGATTACATAAAATATATTATACACCCCCCAAAATCTCGGAGCCCACCTATGATCCCAAGCACCAACAAACTTCAGGGGTCGGTAGTTTTGAGCTTCTTGGTGGTTATATAACCTCAAACAGTCATCTCCTTGACCCATAAACGGGACATTCGCAAATCGAACATTTTTAATTAAAAAAAAAAACAAAAGAACAGTCACAGTATTTCTAAGTGGGTTTTTGTTGTTTTTTTTTGTTTAAAAAGCAGCCATATGACCCGTTTGTACAAGTACCGCGATTTTGATAATTACAGCATGATCTTTGTGGAGTAAATTAGATAATTAATACGAATGAAACACGCAAAAACAACTGGCAAATCTATGATTTGCCAGTTGTTTGCTAACAGAAATCGCTTTTATATGCTGGCTTAGTGACAAATGTTTTGTCTTACTCATCTCATATTGGGCCTAACAAAATAAGCAGAAAAACAAATAATTACTGCTCGAATAAAGCTACAAATTTTAAAATACATTTTAAATACTTTGATCGTTTATAACAACAAAAGGAAAATAATATTTAAAAAATCATACATTTAAAATAAAAAAACGGAACCCGTTGAAATTTTTTAACTATCAGTTAAAATTTTAAAAGAATACCTTGAGTATTTTAATAGCACATTTAAAATTTTCCTCCAGATTTCCAGGATCCGGAGCTGTGCAGGTATCCAAAAGGCTATCAACTTCTTCTAGCACAATGTCCACCAACAAAGTAAATCTATTTCCGGCCTAAAATTTTTTGTCCTAAAATTGTTCTAATCATTCTAATTTCCCACGTCTAACAATAACCGTGGTAATTTAAGCAAGTTTTGCTATTTGTTTATATTGCGACGTACAGAAAGTCAGGAGGACCAAAAAAGCCAATGTTTGGCAGAAAGGAAACGAAACAAAACAATTGGCTATTAGTAACTTTTTGACCCAAAATAGGGATACAGAACTTGAACCCATAGGTGAGCAGGGGCAGTTGGGGGTTATGCTCCCCAAAATCTAGAAACTGTCGACGACACTTCTACCCCTTAAATTTGGGGGTAGCCCGGACGAGGGGGAACAACACTTACCCCAAAAACGATAAAGCAAATCAGCGCCTAAGCCTAAGCAAAACCTCTAAGCCTACGCAAAATTTAAGCTAAGCCTAAGCCTAGGCAAAACCTAAGCTATGCTTAAACAAAACCTAAGCCTAAGCAAAATCTAAGCTAAGCCTAAGCCTAAGCAAAACCTAAGCTAAGCAAAACCTTACCTAAAACCATTATCGTGTCATTTTTGGGGTAGGTTTTGGCCTTCGGCAGCCCGGCCACCCCCCCTCTAAAATT
>JASAMX010032089.1:0-64154 GCA_030248175.1 Microlaimidae sp. YZB2_3 | reverse complement strand
TTGTAATATTGTCCGGGCCGCATGAGTTTTTCCGTGTTGGTTTAATACTGTCCGACACGGTAAAACTCGTGCGGCCCGGACAGTATTACACTTGTATATATAAAGTGAAATTAAATGAATAAATGGCTATTATAATGGCTTCCTCTCCATTTTAACTCGCCGAATTAAAATGACTACTATGCCATTTTAATGGAGAGTGCCATTTAAATGGAGAGGCTCATTATAATGGCATACTTTTCCGTACTTTTTTATATAGGAGTTGCACATTTTTCGGTATATTATATATTTTTGATAATAATAAGAAGAAGGAAAAGAAGAAGAAGCAGAAGGTTCTGAATTTACCTACGTTTTCTAATAATGGTTGGCGCGGCGCCGCTGGGCTAAATCGCCCCGTGGTGCTCCCGCGCCACCCATGATGTTATTTTTAAATGTGATGGTTGGACAACGTTACAAATTACTGCAGATTTAAAAATTAAATTTTTATACTTTTTTAAACCTTTATTTTAAATTCAAGCTAAAAACGTAACAAAATAATATATTTAAACACTTTTAATGTCTAAAATTCCATAATTAATGTTCGGCTCTATTAATTTTAAACAGATTCCGAAAAGAATGCACAGATATAAAAGTGTAAAAAAATAGTACAAAGTTAAAAAGTTTATTGGCTACATTTTAACATGCATTTTTAGATAACTTTGTACATAATTGTGTTTTGCACAGTAAATTTTCTAATACTTAAAAAACCAATCATAAAAAAATTTTAAAATGCATTTATTGTAAACAAACACGATATACAAATGTACAAATAAAAAAATAAGTGAGGATATCTTCATAAATAGCGAGGTTAATTCATAAAACGAATGTCACAATAAAAATACCCTATTTCCTCTTAACATATTGATTGACATAAAAACACCCTGTTGCAAGCTCAATGTAAGCAATGTGTAAGATTTTAGAAAAAAAATTTTTAGCAGTTTTTCCAAAAAAAGCCGATTTATTATTACATGACTGGGTTTGTAAAAATCAAAATCAAAATCGGTTAGTAATCCATATTATTTCATTGGTTTTTTTGTTTCAGTTTTGAATAACTAAGACTGTTTTTCAGCAGTAACTTCATGATCGGGCGGTTGTTTTTGACACAGTAATTTATACGCGCCTTTGAGCATTAGCCCGAACCAGTAGAGCTGAAGCGCGAAAATGCAAAAACAGCCGACTGAGCATTTTCTAGGTATATTCCACGGCACTTCCCACCAATGAGCCAGAGTTTTGTATTCAGCGTAGGCGTAGAACATCATTGGAAACATTAATATTCTGCAGAAGAAAAAGGTAAATATCATGGTAAGGCCGTTGACTACGTACACACGACTCTTGGCAAGACCTGCCTAAAAATGTTAATTTTGCTTTAAAAAATAAGGGTTTGTTTTTTTTAAAACCATTTCCTGTAATTCCTTTTTGCAAAGGTTTAAAACCGTGACTGTTGCCACACTGTGCTGGTATTTTCTCCAGATTGCGGTTGTTGGATAATATATATTCTACTATGGTGAACACTGTTTCACACTATGGTAATACCGTGGTGAGGCTAACTATTTTCCATTTTTAATCTTAATAAGAAACGTCAGGCAAACTTATATTCACTGTGTGACTGTGACAAATGTCATATCGCGAAAGCTTAAAAAAAGAATTGCACAAAAGGGCTAAAATAAAGCAGCAGAAAAAAGTGATGTCAGACCATTAAGATTTTTCATCTCTGCATGATATGGTTATTTACAATAAAAAATGAATATAAAATTTGTTAATGTTAGTTAGAAGGGTTGTCAAACAAATTTTTTTCACTAATAAAATATTATTTTTATACAAATAATCAAATAAACGAGAAAACACTAAATTAGCAGAGTTTCTTTATATACATAAAACAAAGAAATTAAACATTTTTTGTAGCTTAATTCAATTAGAAAGAAAACATTTAATTAAAAAAAAGAAACTCACGTCGCTTAAAACAGTTCGAAACATTACAAACGGTGTGCTAAGTTCTGTCAAGAAAAAACATCCAATGAAAAAATCGCCCTTTCCATTTCTGTATATCTAAAATTAAAAATTTTGGATTGTGTTGCATACGAAAATATTAGTTTGTTTTGTATAATAATGATAAGTATTTGAATAAGCTATACATATCTCGTTAATGAAAGTTCGATTTTACTACAATTATATTCATAGATGAACAAGGGTGGGGTCCACCCGCCCCCTAGCATCGAAATTTTGTCCCCCCTAGAAACAAATCCAGGGACCCCCACTCCCCCAAATTTCCAAAATTTTTACCCCTGACCCCCCTCTAGATTTTGAAATCTGACCCCTCCCCCTTCCCTCTCGAGAAAATTTTAATTACTTTTATATAGGCACCTTGCACTGGAACTCGGTTTATACATGAAGTATGCAATAAACATAGCGAGTCACCATAATGGATAATTACCGTATCTCCTATTTATCTTTCGTAGTATGCAGATCAACCCATCGAAATTTCGCGCGCTTTCGATCGCTTGATCTGACACTACAAAAGATAAGTAGGAGATACGGTAATTATCCATTATGGTGACACTTCTGTATATTGCATACTTCATGTATAATAAGAGTTCCAGTGCAAGGTGCGCCTATACTAAATTTTCTTCCAAAAACGTAAATTTTTAACACAAATTCATGTTTTTGCACACTTTTTATACCAGAATATCACTTTTTTTTAAATAAAATGTAGTATTATCTAATAAAAAACTATTATTAAACTTTAATGGTTTAAAAGTATTTTGCTTCAGACATTGGATCCCACCTGACACCCTCTAGGTTTCAAAATCTTCCACCCCGGGTCGACCTCCCCTACAAAGCTAGGGGAGGTTCGACCCCCCCTAGGACCCCCCCTCCTAGATTTTAAAATGTCATTTACCCGGGGTAAACACCCACCTCCTCTCGCTATTTGACCGTTTTCATTTTTGATTATATTAATGTATAAATTAAAACCGTAGCTATAACCATACATGGGCAAGTTGGTCCGGAGTGGGGGGGGGGGTTAAACCCCAAATTAGGGGGGGGGGGGGGTTAAAATCCGAGAAACGCAAAATACCCATATCGTTTTTTTCTGGAGTGGGTTTTATCCATATCGTTTTTTCGATTTTTAAGGAAAAATAGGTAAAAAACACTAATTTAAGGTCAAAATCCCTTTTTATTGCATTTTTAGCTTTTTATTGGTAAAAACATTCATTTGGACCTCAAAACTTAAGTTTGGAGGCGGTTAAAAGTAATTTTAAAGACATTTTTTTTCTCATTTTTTTCCAGAATTCGAGAGAGAGTTAACTTCCCGCACTTTGAGTGGGGGGGGGGGGTAAACCCCACTTTCTAAATTTGGGGGGGGGGGTTGAGCCCCCCCCAACCCCCCCGTGCCCATGTATGGCTATAAACTGATGTTTCTTTCAGTTTTGGTGTGCGGTTGTATTTCAAAAATAGCAAAAAATGAATATGGAAATGTTTTAAAAATCGAACAATTCGACAACGATCAATTACTCCAACGAGCAAGTTTTGTAAAGTTTAATTGATAAGACGTTGGATTTAAAATTAATATATAATGATTAGAGACAGACAAGGAAAAAGAAAAAAATATAATTTTTGGAAACTCTGGCTTTTGCTACGGAAAGATATGATTTTTACTAATTGATTTAATTTTACTAATTGGGTGCCCGCATGCTTAAAGTGCAATTCGTTATGCTTTAGCGGATTTCCTGTGTTCTGCAAAATTAGATGTAGAATTTAGATGTACTATGCTCATCTTAATTTTTTGCAATAAAATTATTTTTGTTTAGATTACAATGGTATTAAAATCATTCAAGAATATTACTTTAGAGCAAGTTTTGGCATAAATTATTTTATTTTTTTTTTAGCAGAAGCGGGCCGGCGATGGATATTCCATATTACCGCCTAATACCCTATATCAGCACTGTTATTGATGTAGAATTTTAGTCAAGGCCCCACCCCTATTAGGGGATTAGTGTAAGTTTAATTTAGTCAGTAATAGTACTGAAATCTACAATGGTCAAAAAATTGTGAATAAAAATCGTAATAAATCTGTGTACACGCGCTAGTGATGTTCCTCAGCTCAGCTCAAATCGGTGTTTCACCACACTTTGGTCCTAGTTCATAAATTAACAATAAATCTCATAGATTATTCAGTCAAATTTTGTTGTGACCTAAATTTTTGTTCAATTTAATCTAAATACTACTCTACCTCAACAAATTATGCAATAATTTTTTACCACAGCAGCAGGAAAGGCGAATATAAACAGCCAAAAATGATGCAAAAGCATTAAACATCGCGTGCGCAGAAATTGTTTTAGAACAGTAGCTCTTGTAGCTGTTGAATCTTTTTTCAGTTTGTATTTTGCGCAGTAACAATAGTACATGCACCAAACATCGTAAATACCGTAACCGGCAATGATAAAAGGCCAGTGGTCAGTAATCCAATGCCTAAAAATTGAAGTACCTATATAAAACTTTTGGAATTCAGCAAGAAACTTTTGCAGGACCAGAACTATACCTACGTGATGTTTTTTTGATAATAAATAACAAGCAAAACCCAGGAAAAACAACCTAACAAATGTATATATAATATGAAACTTTTTTTTCTCTGATTTTGTTCTTTAATACTGTTGGTTATATATCATATATTATACATAGCATTTGTTTTGTTAAGACCAACGATTTGCATAAATAATATCTCACTTTTTGTCAGTTATGTATATATCTTCATATTTTAAAGCAACATATCACTATTTAACTAACTTATGTATAAATCAATGATAATAAGTCTATTTTTAGATTAAACAAACATTACATACCTGTCATGAATAAGATCATCGTTTGTTTTTTTGACAATCAAAATTCCAACACAAAAAGTAATTGAAGCTTGAATTGCAGAAACCAATCTGAAAAATAATACATGTGATTTGTAATGATGTTTCTGGAGCTTCGTAGCTCCGAGTGGAGCTTCGCCTTTTGGAGCTCTGGAGCTTCATATTTGTGAGCTAATTTCATATATAATTAAAAACATAATGTCATAATTCATTTTTTATCGACTTTTTTTAGAAAACTAGTTTTTATAAACTTATTAAAAATAATAGTCCTAAAAATGCAGGGAGAATTACTTAAAACTTAATTACTTAAGTTTAAAATATTCAAACTTAAAATAAGTTTTAAACATATTATTAAAGGGGGGAAGGCACGCCCCCTCCGCATTAAAAGGCCGGAACTGCGGAGCATGATATTGCAGAGTAGGTAGGAACCTCTTCAGTGATCACATTAAATTATATAACTAAAGTTAAAATCCTTTAGCCTGAAATTAAGGGTGCAACCGCTCGCCGTCAGCAAAAAATAAAAATGAACCTGCGAGAATAAAAATAATAAAGTTTTCAGAGATGATGTAACCAATTATTATTAAATTGCGTGGTGTTTCTCTCCACGTGATATTTTCTCAAAGAACGAATGGTTATTTTACCATCTAGTTATTTTCACCCTGATAAAATTCATCTTTAATAACTTATACGTTATTTCACACTCAGTTATCTAGTTAAATGCGGTGTTTCTAAATAAAAACTTTCTTTAAAATTTTTAAATTCAACTACCTGTTACTTATGTTCAATAGCGTGGCCCTTGGTTCCGTTTTGAGACACAACTGGCGAATAAGTGCTGCAACGTAGAAAAACAAAAACAAATAGAAGGAGAATCCGAAGAGTACCAGAGTACTTGGCTTCATAGTTCACGATAGATCGGTCCGTTGGTTAGTACGTTAGCATCACTTAAGTTAGTAGTTAGTAGGTTACATTTAAATTTTGCAAAAAGAAAGCACACAATGTACATACCGCAAAAGCAACAACAGATATTTATTCGCAAGCTAAGGTGGTAAATTAATTTAATTTACTTGTTTAATTTATAGTTTTTTTTAAAAGCTTTTTCATATAATCCCCTTAAAAGCTTACTTATAATTAAGCTTTTTGTGTGCATGTGCTTTAAATAGCCTGAACTTTTACAACGAGGGAAAGTAAACGAGGTTGAAAAAAACTTTTTTTTGATATACCAGACACAAATATTTTTGTAATGCAATACTACTATGTGGGCTTTCTTATGTGTCTGTCAACCTGTTTGATTGTGTTTGTTTTCCTTAAAACAATGACATTTTGTTTTTTTTTAATAAATGAGAGGTAAAAAAAAACATTTTTCAATTTTCTCCGGATCTAAAACTGGACTCAGTCAAAAGTTTTGCTAGAAAAACCTTCGAAATCAGCTTGAATGAACCCTGTCCAAAATTTTATGGAAACCATGTTTAATTTTTTTACCAGCTGAGCAAATGATGTTGTTAGATTTCTTTTCAGGAGAAAAGTGTGTCATGTTTTCAAATCTATTTTTTGTCAAACCATGATCTTTTTATTTTTCTATTTGTAAGCGATGAAAGAAATAATTTGAAAATGGTTTTTTTTTACCTCTCATTTATTAAAAAAAAACAAAAAATGTCATTGTTTTAAGCAAAACAAACACAATCAAACAGGTTGACAGACACATAAGAAAGCCCACAGAGTAGTTGGCATCACAAAAATATTTGTGTCGGGTATATCAAAAAAAGTTTTTTCAACCTCGTTTACCCCTCAGTCTGTAAAAGTTCAGGCTATTTAAAGCACATGCACACAAAAAGCTTAATTATAAGTAAGCTTTTAAAGGGGTTTATATGAAAAAGCTTTTAAAAAAGACTATAAGACTAAACAAGTAAATTAAATTAATTTTACCACCTTAGCTTGCGAATAAAATATCTGTTGTTGCTTTTGCGGTATGTACATTATGTGCTTTCTTTTTTGCAAAATTTAAATGTAACCTACTAACTACTAACTTAAGTGATGCTAACGTACTAACCAACGACCGATCTATCGTGAACTATGAAGCCAAGATACATCTGGTACTCTTCGGATTCTCCTTCTATTTGTTTTTGTTTTTCTACGTTGCAGCACTTATTCGCCAGTTGTGTCTCAAAACGGAACCAAGGGCCACGCTATTGAACATAAGTAACAGGTAGTTGAATTTAAAAATTTTAAAGAAAGTTTTTATTTAGAAACACCGCATTTAACTAGATAACTGAGTGTGAAATAACGTATAAGTTATTAAATATGAATTTTATCAGGGTGAAAATAACTAGATGGTAAAATAACCATTCGTTCTTTGAGAAAAATATCACGTGGAGAGAAACACCACGCAATTTAATAATAATTGGTTACATCATCTTTGAAAACTTTATTATTTTTATCTCGCAGGTTCATTTTTATTTTTTGCTGACGGCGAGCGGTTGCACCCTTAATTTCAGGCTAAAGGATTTTAACTTTAGTTATATAATTTAATGTGATCACTGAAGAGGTTCCTACCTACTCTGCAATATCATGCTCCGCAGTTCCGGCCTTTTAATGCGGAGGCGTGCCTTCCCCCCTTTAATAATATGTTTAAAACTTATTTTAAGTTTGAATGTTTTAAACTTAAGTAATTAAGTTTTAAGTAATTCTCCCTGCATTTTTAGGACTATTATTTTTAATAAGTTTATAAAAACTAGTTTTCTAAAAAAAGTCGATAAAAAATGAATTATGACATTATGTTTTTAATTATATATGAAATTAGCTCACAAATATGAAGCTCCAGAGCTCCAAAAGGCGCAGCTCCACTCGGAGCTACGAAGCTCCAGAAACATCATTACAAATCACATGTATTATTTTTCAGATTGGTTTCTGCAATTCAAGCTTCAATTACTTTTTGTGTTGGAATTTTGATTGTCAAAAAAACAAACGATGATCTTATTCATGACAGGTATGTAATGTTTGTTTAATCTAAAAATAGACTTATTATCATTGATTTATACATAAGTTAGTTAAATAGTGATATGTTGCTTTAAAATATGAAGATATATACATAACTGACAAAAGTGAGATATTATTTATGCAAATCGTTGGTCTTAACAAAACAAATGCTATGTATAATATATGATATATAACCAACAGTATTAAAGAACCAAATCAGAGAAAAAAAGTTTCATATTATATATACATTTGTTAGGTTGTTTTTCCTGGGTTTTGCTTGTTATTTATTATCAAAAAAACATCACGTAGGTATAGTTCTGGTCCTGCAAATGTTTCTTGCTGAATTCCAAAAGTTTTATATAGGTACTTCAATTTTTAGGCATTGGATTACTGATCACTGGCCTTTTATCATTGCCGGTTACGGTATTTACGATGTTTGGTGCATGTACTATTGTTACTGCGCAAAATACAAACTGAAAAAAGATTCAAAAGCTACAAGAGCTACTGTTCTAAAACAATTTCTGCGCACGCGATGTTTAATGCTTTTGCATCATTTTTGGCTGTTTATATTCGCCTTTCCTGCTGCTGTGGTAAAAAATTATTCCATAATTTGTTGAGGTAGAGTAGTATTTAGATTAAATTGAACAAAAAATTAGGTCACAACAAAATTTGACTGAATAATCTATGAGATTTATTGTTAATTTATGAACTAGGACCAAAGTTTGGTGAAACACCGATTTGAGCTGAGCTGAGGAACATCACTAGCGCGTGTACACAGATTTATTACGATTTTTATTCACAATTTTTTGACCATTGTAGATTTCAGTACTATTACTGACTAAATTAAACTTACACTAATCCCCTAATAGGGGTGGGGCCTTGACTAAAATTCTACATCAATAACAGTGCTGATATAGAGTATTAGGCAGTAATATGGAATATCCATCGCCGGCCCGCTTCTGCTAAAAAAAAAATAAAATAATTTATGCCAAAACTTGCTCTAAAATAATATTCTTGAATGATTTTAATACCATTGTAATCTAAACAAAAATAATTTTATTGCAAAAAATTTAGGTGAGCATAGTACATTTAAATTCTACATCTAATATATTTTGCACAACACAGGAAATCCGCTAAGGCATAACGAAATGCACTTTAAGCATGCGAGCACCTAATTAGTAAAGTTAAATCAATTAGTAAAAATCATATCTTTCCGTAGCAAAAGCCAGAGTTTCCAAAAATTATATTTTTTTCCTTTTCCCTTGTCTTGTTCTTAATCATTATATTAATTTTAAATCCAACGTCTTATCAATTAAACTTTACAAAACTTGCTTGTTGGAGTAATTGGTCGTTGTCTGAATCCGACTTCGATTTTTAAAACATTTCCATATTCATTTTTTGCTATTTTTGAAATACAACCGCACACCAAAACTGAAAGAAACATCAGTTTATAGCCATACATGGGCAGGGGGGGGGGGGGGGGGGGGGGGTTAACCCCCCCCCAAATTCTGAGAAGTGGGGTTTTAACCCCCCCCCCCCCCTCATAAGTGGGGGGGGGATCAAAATTTTACCCCCCCCCAATTTTGGAAAAATGAAGAAAAAAAATGTCTTTAAAATGACTTCTAACTGCCTCCAAACTTAAGTTTTGAGGTCCAAATGAATGTTTTAAGCAATAAAAAGCTCAAAAATGCAATAAAAAGGGATTTTTGACCTTAAATTAGCGTTTTTTACCTATTTTTCCTTCAAAATCGAAAAACGATATGGGTAAAATGCACTCCAGAAAAAAACGATATGGGTATTTTGCGTTTCTCGGATTTTAACCGCCCCCTCCCCTAATTTGGGGTTTAACCCCCTCCCCACTCTGGAACAACTTGCCTATGTATGTTTATAGCTACGCTTTTAATTTATACATTAATATAATCATAAATGAACACGGTCAAAAAACTAGGGGAGGTGGGTGTTTACCCCGGGTAAATGACGATTCAAAATCTAGGAGGGGGGTCCTAAGGGGGGGTCGAACCCCCCTAGCTTTCTAGGGGGGGTCGACCCGGGGTGGAAGATTTTGAAACCTAGAGGGTGTCAGGTGGGGTCTAATTTCCGAAGCAAAAAACTTTTAAACCATTAAAAGTTTAATAATAGTTTTTTTTTTAAAGATAATACTACATTTTATTGAATAAAAAGCGATATTCAGGTATAAAAAGTGTGTAAAAACATGAATTTGTGTAAAAAAATTACGTTTTTGGAAGAAAATTTAATATAGGCGCACCTTGCACTGGAACTCGGTTTATACATGAAGTATGCAGTATACATAAGTGTCACCATAATGGATAATTACCGTATCTCCTACTTATCTTTCGTAGTCTGCAGATCAACCCTCCAAAGCGTGCGAAATTTCAATCGGTTGATCTGCATACTACAAAATATAATTAGGAGATACGGAAATTATCCATTATGGTGACTCGCTATGTTTATTGCATACTTCGTGTATAAACTGAGTTCCAGTGCAAGGTGCCTATAAAAAAAGTACTTAAAATTTTCTCCAGAGGGGAGGGAGGGGGGTCAGATTTCAAAATCTAGAGGGGTCAGGGGTAAAAAAATTCGAAAATTTGGGGGCAGGCAGGGGGGCCGCTGGATTTTTTTCTAGGGGGGGCTTCAAAATTTCGAGGTTTAGGGGGGTGGACCCCACCCCTTGTTCATCTATGAATTTAATTGTAGTAAAATCGAATTTTCGTTAACGAGATATGTATAGCTTATTTAAATACTTATCATTATTATACAAAACAAACTAATATTTTCGTATGCAACACAATCCAAAATTTTTAATTTTAGATATACAGAAATGGAAAGGGCGATTTTTTCATTGGATGTTTTTTCTTGACGGAACTTAGCACACCGTTTGTAATGTTTCGAACTGTTTTAAGTGACGTGAGTTTCTTTTTTTAATTAAATGTTTTCTTTCTAATTGAATTAAGCTACAAAAAATGCTTAGTTTCTTTGTTTTATGTATATAACGAAACTCTGCTAATTTAGTGTTTCTCGTTTATTTGATTATTTGTATAAAAATAACATTTTATTAGTGAAAAAAATTTGTTTGACAACCCTTCTAACTAACATTAACAAATTTTATATTCATTTTTTATTGTAAATAACCAGATCATGCAGAGATGAAAAATCTTAATGGTCTGACATCACTTTTTTCTGCTGCTTTATTTTAGCCCTTTTGTGCAATTCTTTTTTTAAGCTTTCGCGATATGACATTTGTCACAGTCACACAGTGAATATAAGTTTGTCTGACGTTTCTTATTAAGATTAAAAATTGAAAATAGTTAGCCTCACCACGGTATTACCATAGTGTGAAACAGTGTTCACCATAGTAGAATATATATTATCCAACAACCGCAATCAGGAGAAAATTCCAGCACAGTGTGGCAACAGTCACGGTTTTAAACCTTTGCAAAAAGGAATTACAGGAAATGGTTTTAAAAAAAAACAAACCCTTGTTTTTTAAAGCAAAATTAACATTTTTAGGCAGGTCTTGCCAAGAGTCGTGTGTACGTAGTCAACGGCCTTACCATGATATTTACCTTTTTCTTCTGCAGAATATTAATGTTTCCAATGATGTTCTACGCCTACGCTGAATACAAAACTCTGGCTCATTGGTGGGAAGTGCCGTGGAATATACCTAGAAAATGCTCAGTCGGCTGTTTTTGCATTTTCGCGCTTCAGCTCTACTGGTTCGGGCTAATGCTCAAAGGCGCGTATAAATTACTGTGTCAAAAACAACCGCCCGATCATGAAGTTACTGCTGAAAAACAGTCTTAGTTATTCAAAACTGAAAAAAAAAACCAATGTAATAATATGGATTACTAACCGATTTTGATTTTTTGTGTACAAACCCAGTCATGTAATAATAAATCGGCTTTTTTTGGAAAAACTGCTAAAAACTTTTTTCTAAAATCTTACACATTGCTTACATTGAGCTTGCAACAGGTTGTTTTTATGTCAATCAATATGTTAAGAGAAAATAGGGTATTTTTATTGTGACATTCGTTTTATGAATTAACCTGGCTATTTATGAAGATATCCTCACTTATTTTTTTATTTGTACATTTCTATATCGTGTTTGTTTACAATAAATGCATTTAAAATTATTTTATGATTGGTTTTTTAAGTATTAGAAAATTTACTGTGCAAAACACAATTATGTACAAAGTTATCCAAAAATGCATTTTAAAATGTAGTCAATAAACCTTTTAACTTTGTACTATTTTTTACACTTTTATATTTGTGCATTCTTTTCGTAATCTGTTTAAAATTAATAGAGCCGAACATTAATTATAGAATTTTAGACATTAAAAGTGTTTACATATATTATTTTGTTACGTTTTTAGCTTAAATTTAAAATAAAGGTTTAAAAAAGTATAAAAAATTAATTTTTAAATCTGCAGTAATTTGTAACGTTGTCCAACCATCACATTTAAAAATAACATGGGTGGCGCGGGAGCACCACGGGGCGATTTAGCCCAGCGGCGCCGCGCCAACCATTATTAGAAAACGTAGGTAAATTCAGAACCTTCTGCTTCTTCTTTTCCTTCTTCTTATTATTATCAAAAATATATAATATACCGAAAAATGTGCAACTCCTATATAAAAAAGTACGGAAAAGTATGCCATTATAATGAGCCTCTCCATTTAAATGGCACTCTCCATTAAAATGGCATAGTAGTCATTTTAATTCGGCGAGTTAAAATAGAGAGGAAGCCATTATAATAGCCATTTATTCATTTAATTTCGCTTTACATATACAAGTGTAATACTGTCCGGGCCGCATGAGTTTTACCGTGTTGAACAGTATTAAACCAACACGAGAAAACTCGTGCGGCCCGGACAATATTACAAATGTAAGTATATATGAAGTGGAATTAAATCAATAAATGGCTATTATAATAGCTTCCTCTCCATTTTAACTCGCCGAATTAAAATGGCTACTATGCCATTATAGTGGAGAGTGTCATTTAAATGGAGAGGCTCATTATAATGGCCTACTTTTTCGCACTTTTTTATATAGGAGTTGCACATTTTTCGGTATATTATATATTTTTGTTATTATTATTATTATTTCAACGCTCAATCCTTAAAAGCGATATTCCTCATTCGTTACTGATTGATCAAAAATAAACATGGGCTCATTGAAAAGAAGAAAAAATTACGCAACTTTCTTAGGAAGCACTTTTTTCATTTAGGTCCTTGTTGTCGATTTATTGATCAAAATAAAAAATTGAAAAAATAGACATAAAAACTCCCTGCCGAACAATAACAGCCTTTTGGCAACAATAAGAATTGCACAGAGCAGACAACGAACATCCCCTAATAGAAACCGCACAAAAAAAGCAGAAGACGGTGCTCGGTTTTAATTGGTGGCGGAAACCAAACCAATTCCCAGCGCCATCCACTTCAACCGCCTGGAAAACACCGAAAACAACAAAGTACTTTTTTTAATTCTTGCATTAATGATGACAAAATTAATTCAAAGTTTTATTTAAAAAAATAATAATAAGTAAGCATCGGTGGCGAGGGAACGCCACGCGGAGGTTTAGCCCCCACAGCACCGTACACACTATAATTACAGTACGTTGGGAAAATTTTTTGTAATTTATGTTTATCTTCTATTTATTATTATATTTCTAACGTTAATTAACTTAAAATCAATCATCTTTTATCGTTCACGTGGCGATTTAACCCTGCGGTACCACACTAACTATAATCAGGAAATCTGGATAAAATTTGTAATTTATGTTTATCATCTTCTTCTAATTTTTTATTGCAAAAAAATAATTGCAATCATCTGTGGTTCGGGAGCGCCCATTGCGATTTAGCCTCACGGCACCGCGACAACTACAACTAGAGCACCTGGTAAATTTTGTAATTTATGTTTTTATCATCTTTTTCCTCTTATTATTATTTATATTTTAAAAAATATAATTCCAATCATCGGTGGTGCGGGGGTGCCACACTACAATTTAACTCACGGCACCGCGTATAAAATACAAAACACATCTAAAACGATGAAATGATATGTTTTATTTGTGTTTTGTATCTCAAACCCTGGTGAAGGTCTGTTTTAACGGATCGAAAGGTTGGAAATAAAATCTTTTATCTATTTTTGCCTTTTCACCATGTCTCAAACAAGCTTTAACTTTATTTATGACCATCAAGGCAACTCTAAAAGACGTCGTTACATAATATTTATAAACAAGCTGTAAACCTCGCGTGCTCGCTTAAAAAGTTAGTTAAATTTGATTGAATTTTGTATATTTACTGAAAGCCTGGGTTTTAAATTTTCAAAACGCTAACCGCTCAGTTTTGATTATTTGTTTTTTGTGTCTACATTTATATACGTCAGCCTCTAGAAATATGGGGTCAAATTAAGCTACTTTTTTAAAGAAGGAATGCAAATAAGTTACTCCTTTTTAGTTTTTTTTTGGATCAAATAGGCAATACAGCCTCTGCTCCGACGCTTGACGTTCCGTGTTACATAAACACTGGCTGACGTTACTTTTGCAACTCACATAAGGCGTCGTATTTTATAACATCAACAAAACAAAAGTTGTTACAGAGACAAAAATCTTGTACAATAATGTTTTTTTAAATATATATTTATTTTTTTGATTATAAAAATACTTGTATTATAATAATAAAACTTTTCAATTAATTTTTTTTTGTTTACTCTATTTTTTTATAAAAAAGATTTTGAATCCAATGTTTTAAAAGACGGAAATTCTAGCAAAAGACGAAATAAAATTTCGAAAAAAAAAGCCTTATATTAAATGGAATAGTATAAAGCTACAATAAGTCTAAAAACTTAATGCCAGAAAAGACTGAAACAAGTCTCTTTAAAACAGGCAAATTAATAATACATTTAATTAAATTTTCACAAAAACAAAATCCAATAAAAATAATAAGTGTAAAATCTTTGGTTTGCGTGTTTAACCATATGACAAAAACGAATTTACAAATTGCCATGGCATGAATAAATTTTTGCATGTGTTAATCAGCTATTAATACAATGTTGTTAATTAAGTCAAACGTCACCGCTACGGTACAAAGATAATATTATTTTTTTATTAACGTCTATTTAAAACCAAATAACCAGAAAAAACCTTGGAAAATTTAGATTTAATATAAGGCGACTTTTTTTAATGTTTTCTATTTATTATATATAAAACAATAAAATGGCAGAGTAATTGTTAAAGTAGAAGTCGCCTTATATTAAATCTAAATTTTTAAAGGTTCCTTAGATCTGATTATTTGGTTTTAAATAGACGTTAATAATAATAATAATATTATCTTTGTACCGTAGCGGTGACGTTTGACTCATTTAACACCGTTGTATTAATAGCTGATTAACACATGCAAGAATTTATCCACGCCGTGGCAATTCGTGAATTCATTTTTGTCATATGGTTAAAAAACGCAAACCAAAGATTTCACACTTATTGTTTTTATTAGATTTTGTTTTTCTGAAAATTTAATTAAATCTATTATTAATTTGCCTGTTTTAAAGAGACCTGCTTAAGTCTTTTCTGGTATTTTGTTTATGCTTCGAATGCGTTTAAAAACAAAACGTGGGTGGAACAGTGTTGTAATGCTCAAATTTTAACCAAACTGTCAGAAACGTATTGTTAGCGTCATACGTTTAAGAAACGCAAGTCTAAGATTTTATACATAATGCCATTCATCTTTTATTTGCATTGATTGCTAATTTTGTTTGGCCAGCCGTTTTTTCGTCATAATATTGAAAAACATATAAAAAAGAAAAACGCTGTTTTAACGAGTTGTTAGTCAGAATGGTTTTAAGGCAAAGTTCATTCGTAGTTTTTTCTATTATTTTGCAATCCGCATTTTCGCTAAATTTTACAACCACTACTTCATCATCCACCACCACAACTTCAGGACCAGGAATTGACATTCCAACAGTAATTGGACCAGAACTACCATCTGTTGTTCCATCAGTGATTCCTTCAGTATTACCATCAGTGGTACCATCAGTGGTCCCTTCAGTTGTACCATCAGTAATCCCTTCAGTGGTTCCATCGGTGATTCCTTCTGTATTACCATCTGTTGTGCCATCAGTAGTTCCTTCGGTGGTTCCATCAGTAATCCCATCAGTGGTTCCATCAATAATTCCTACAGTCGTTCCTTCAGTAAACAGCTCAAGCCCTGCCCCCGTGATAAATTCTACTTCAGAACAAAGTAATAATATTTTTAACAATAGGTAGTGCTGAGTGATCCAGTTGAATTAAGGAGAATCAATATTTAATACCTGACTTAAGAGTGAGTCTCCAACAAAAACATGGGACTATAACTTAAACCACCAAAATTGTTTTACCCAAATACAAACTAGTGATGTTTTTACCCTCTAATCTCATTCTCCGGAGCTTCCGCTATTTACAGCTGAATGAGCTTTGGAGCTCCGCTTTTTAAATGAGCGATGTCAATCTTATTTAAACTTGAAAAACATTTTAAGTTACTTTTTTACTTAAAAAAGTTTAAGTTACTCTTTTAAGTTACTCTTTTTTAAGTTACTCTTTTTACTTTTTACTCTTTTTACTTTTTACTTTAAAACAGTTTCGTTAACAAAAATTTTTTGACAAAATGATTTATGGCATCACCTATTAATTATTCATAAAATTAATAGAAAAATAAGACGTTTCTCCGGGGGTTGCTCCGGAACTCCTAAAAGCGTCGTTTCGCGCCAAAGCTCGGAACTTCGGGAACATCACGAATACAATACTCTTTTATAAGAGAACACATTATTTTAAACTAGGATTTCGTTAGCTAAAGTTAAAGTCGTTCAGGCTGAAAATTAAGGGATAACTGCCGGGTGTCAAAAAGAAATGAAGAATAGGAAAAATTCAAAAAGTTCAAAGTTGTAACAATGCATTATTAAACAATACAGCCCTAAAGGACTCCGTAGGTTATCTGACTTAATTTCGGCCAGGCCTTAATTTCGGCCACCAATTTAGGGTTTTAGAAAATCGGCTTATTTGTAAAGCACAATAGAACTAGCACAAAAGTAACTGGATGAATGTTGAATAAAGTGTTTTTACTAAATTTTTATATTTGTGTTATTCCGCATTATCAATATTTTCTTACAAAACTTAAATTTTTGTGATTTTTTAAATTTTTGCTTTGTGTTTAAACTGCATCAAATTTAGAATGAAACACTACATAACCTTAAAATAACTTCTATTTAAGGCTCAAAACTGTTAATTTTCATGTTTTGATACTTTCTTCAAAATAACTTTGCAATCCGTTTAACTAACTGAGCATTTTAAGATTCCGTTAATTTCGACCACCGTAAAATTTTAGTAAAAGAACCTGCCGTTTTTTGCAATTTTCAAATATCTTCAGTATTATATATTTTTGGTACTACCGTATTTTTAAAGAATTTTTTTTTGCTCGTTTGACTTTTTTTGACGAAAAAAATGCAGGTTATTAAAACTTGTTTTTTTAAGGTTTTGACATAATTATTTAAAGTCTTGCTAATAACTATTAAAGTTTGCAAACGGGAAAAAATTAAGTTATATGTGCTAAGAACAATACCTAAGGATAAATTTGCAAGCTTTAAAAATTTTTATTGTTCGTTTTGGCAATAGTTATAGCAAGTTTTTTCTATGTGGCCGGAATTAATGGCTTGCGCCTTAATTTCGGCCACTATAAAAAAAGACTTTAAACCTCTACTGATTTTTAAGTGTAACAGAAATTTTAAAATTTTGCACTGAAATAACAAAAATAGTTATCGTTTGATTTTTAGACCAAATCTTGGGTCGATTGGAAAAACCAAAAAAAACTTATTCAAAAAAATTAAAAAAGGTGGCCGAAATTAAGTCAGTTACCCTACTTGTAATTAATTATTATCGAAATGCGTCATTTGTTTTCCTTTTCTTAGCGGGATGTTTTCTCAAAGAACGAGTGGCTGCTTTACCACACTACTAATTTCATCCTAGTATATTATATTTTTAGTTATAGTTATCAACCGCAGGTCGGGAAAATTCAAAAATCGCAAAATTTTCATCTTAACATTTCTGATCTTATAAAAAGTACATCATTCGAAAACGGGTTTTCAGTAATATATTAGTTTTCAACTAAAAATGAGCACTTTTTAATATAATAAATTTTTTTGAAAAATTCAGAAAATAAAATGATTTTTTAATAGTTTTTTTTTTTGGTTTTCTTAAAATCATTTCAAAACGTACGATTTTTTAAAAGAAGAGTACTCTAAACTTTTTCCAAGTGTGTGTGCACGCTCTTACGTGCGATCGTGTGTATCTGTACTATTTATGAAAATAGTTTTCTATGTGTGCACTTGTGCCAAGTTAATGTCTCCTGTAAATCTAAAGGTCATCTCATCAATATGATGATACCAAATGACATCATCACGTAAAAATGATAAAATAGTCTTTAGTAAAAAATTTTATTTTAAAATATTTTTTTATCAATATAGCATGCAAAGACTCCAATGAGCTTCTGTGTCACGCTTTGGTACCGATATGTTCTGTTGATGAAAATCCGTGCAGTTCCTTTAGTGACGAAAGTTCAAGTTCTAGCAGCGACCAATCTGATGAAAACTGTTTCGCGGCGAAAGATCAAGCAATAGCGCTTTGCGTTTGTAAGTAAAAAAAATTTATATGTTGGCTTTTAAAGTACGTACGGTCCAATAAAAAAAAACTTACTCTTTAATAATGTTTTGTAAAACTAACATTAAAAATCGTGCATAAAGTACTATTCAAAATATCTTTGTATGGCATATATATTACTAAATAAATAGAGAATGATGCTTCCTTAAAATGATAACGGTTTAATAAATTTACCTCAAGTGATGACTTTTATTATCCACCAAGCAAATAATAATATGATTCAGTTAGGCGTATCGTGCAAATTTGATTAATAAAATTACTCTGCAGATTTCTTAGGAGTTATTTTTAATGTAAGTCCTCATCATTGATTTTTTTTATCAGAATAATCGTTTCAAAAAATTCTAATAATGATTTCTAAATTATAAACTAGCCTTGAAAAATGCTCTAAGAATAGAGCAGGAAAAAGGGGCGATTTTTCCCCGGGCGTATGTTTAGACAGAAAAGATGTAGACTAGTCTGAGATGGACATTATGTGGACTATAGGAAATTTGCATTTGGTTTGGCCAGCTGCTCACTAAATAAAAATTTCTACGATATGATAATGATTTGTTTATACATTGATCTAATCACACAGCACTGTTGCATTTTTTTTAGTTTGATGAAATGTCAATTGAAAAAATCATACTCACAGCAATCTTTGACAAGCGCGAAATCGCCACTTTTTCAATTAGAAGGTTATATTTGTATGTTAAGAAACAACTATAAATTTGAAAAAGTGGCGATTTCGCGCTTGTCAAAGATTGCTGTGAGTATGATTTTTTCAATTGACATTTCATCAAACTAAAAAAAATGCAACAGTGCTGTGTGATAGATCAATGTATAAACAAAATCATTATCATATCGTAGAAATTTTTATTTAGTGAGCAGCTGGCCAAACCAAATGCAAATTTCCCTATAGTCCACATAATGTCCATCTCAGAGGTCTCTTTTCTGTCTAAACATACGCCCGGGGAAAAATCGCCCCTTTTTCCTGCTCTATTCTTAGAGCATTTTTCAAGGCTAGTCTACCACTTTTTTTGAATTAAATTTAAAAAATAGCCTAATAAACTATAGTTTTAGCTGCGCAATGACATATGTTTATAATCATTCCGTTGCCGAGATAAAATAAAAAATAATAATAAGAAGAAGATGTATTTAAATTACAAAATTAACCACGTTGTTTAATTATAGTTAGTGCGGTGCAGATGCGCTCCAGACAAAGTTTACCTACGTTCTCTAAATATAGTTGGCGCGATGCCGTGCGCCAATGATTGCAATTATAATTTTTAAAGTAAAAATAATAATAATAATAATAAGATGATGAACATGAATAACAAAATTTACTCACGTTGTCTAAGTATAGTTGGCGCGGTGCCGTGGGTTAAATTGCAGTTGGCACCCCGCACCACCGATGATTAGCGGCGTGTGGCGCTCCCGCGCCACCGACGCTTATTATTATTTTTTTAATAAATAACACTTTGAATTAATTTTGTCATCAGTAATGCAAGAATTAAAAAAAGTATTCTGTTGTTTTTGCCGTTTTCCGCGCGGTTGAAGCAGATGGCGCTGGGAACTGGCGCCGTTTCTGCCACCAATTAAAACCGGTCTGCTATTTTTGTGCGGTTTTTATGAGGGGATGTTGGTTGTCTGCTCTGTACAATCCTTATTGTTGCCAAAAGGCTGTTATTGTGCGGTTGGGAGTTTTTATTTGTCTAATTTTCAATTTTTTATTTTGATCAATAAATCGATAACAAGGACCTAAATGAAAAAAGTGCTTCCTAAGAAAGTTGCGTAATTCCTTCTTCTTTCTAATGAGCCCATGTTTATTTTTGATCAATCAGTAACGAATGAGGAATATCGTTTTTAAGAATGGAGCGTTGGAATAATAATAATAATAAGAAGAAGAAGAAGAAGAAGAAGAAGAAGAAGAAGAAGAAGGTTCTGAATTTCAAAATTTACCCACGTTCTCTAATTATGGTTGGCGCGGCGCCACGGGGCTAAATCGCCCCCGTGGCGCTCCCGCGCCACCCATGAAGTTCGTTTGGCCGCTCAGTTATAATTATAGCCAACAATAATTGATTTGTATTTTTCGAAACAAGCAGAATGTATGAGAGCATAATGTTTTTTAATGGTTATTCCATAAAATTAAGTGGCGATTTTTTTATTGTCAAAAATTGCTGTGAGCATGATAACTAGTCTACATTTTTTTCTGTCTAAACATATCCTTAGAGTAATATTTCCGTTTTCCTATTGTATATTTAGAACATATCCTAAAGCTAGTTTTTATTTAAAACTTAAATCAAAGATTATCAATTATTTTACATCTATGGGGAGTCACGACAATTAATTTAATGTACACAAAGGTCTTGAGAAAAATTATAAATATTGGTATATGACTTTGGTTAACAAAAAACATAAGACCATAATACGCAAAAATAAGAATTAAACATAAAGCAATTATCCTAAAAAACAGCTGGTTGTAAATATTTTTTTCTTCCTCATTTTTTTCCGGTCTTATACAAATTATTTTCAATTCTTCTCAAGATCTTCGTGTACATTTAATTAACCGTCGTGATTCTCCACAGTTTTTATTGTCTGATAAACGATATTTTATTATAATTTTTGGATCAATAATATCTTCAAAGGAAAAAATTTAAAAATACGCCTGTCAGGCCACTATGTACAGGATATTATAATTGTCTTAAATTTAAGCTCATTTTGTCCATCGGTTTCTTTCAGGCAAAAACCAAAAAAGCTCCAACACACAGAATGGCAAACACACAGTTTAATTATAAATAAGTATTTGGTGTAGGTTTTTTTGTTGTTTTTTTTGCTTGTGTACGTTACGTTTTATCTTATATACGTAGGAAGTTGATGACCCATAAATCCAAAGTAGTTTTTCCATTAAAAACATATTTATAGGGAGACGCTATCAGAGAAAGAAACGTTTTTTAAAAACTTTCGTTGAAGGTTTCAAGCTGGAAGAGAAGCATATCCGGGATATATACGAAGAATGTCAAGAGCCTATTGACAATTCATCGTACGAAAGGTAGTTCATTCATATATGGCGTTGCTTATTTTAAATTACTGACATACTTTACCTACTGTCATAGTGAAATTGTGGGTGGCTCCAGTGCTTCGCTGCTAAATAATAATTCATCTTTTACTTATTTTTTTAAAATTTAAAATACTAGAAAATACAAATACATTGCAGTTAAACCCAGCACAATAATTACTATAGAAGAGGGTTAGCAACGTGAAGAATTTACCAGTATTTCGAATTTTTTTTATTCGAATTATTTAGTCTAGCTACTAAGCTGCTAAAAAAGTTTTTGAAATTTATTTAAAATTACTAAAGAAAACTTGTTTGATGTCGAATTTTTAGTTTATGGCTCATGACAATTTTTGTTGCTGCTTAGTTGTTATATTGTCTTAAAATATGTGTATGGAATGCAAAGTAATGCGTTTTTGCATTTTAAGATGGGCTCCATACTACACGAGACGAAAGCATCATATGGATAAGCAAAATTTTTTCATGCTATAAATCAAAAAATCATGTTACTATAAAAACCAGCATTTTACTAAAATCAACCCCGAACCGAGCTTTAGTTGACGAGTTATAGAGGGGACTTCGCCTGAAGTGTCACTTTTGAAAATCACTATATTTCTACTCAATAACCTTTTTAAAATCATGAAAACGGGCAATAAATTTTAAAATCTGTTTTTTTAACAAAAGTAATTTTAGCAAAAAATATATATATTTAAATTTTATTTTTTTGATAAACGTATATAGACTAAAGCTAAAGTCTTCCAGGCTGAAATTAAGGGCGTAACCGTTCTCCGCCAGGAAGAAATAAGCAATAGCGAGAAAAATTAAAAAAAAGTTTTTAGCAGTTATGTAACCAATTATTATTTAGTTGCGTCATGTGTTTCTCTGCACGTGATATTTTCTCGAAGAACGAGTGGTTACTTTACCACTCATCTATTTTCACCCTGATAGAATTTATCTTTAGTTCTGAACAAGAATTTTTTAGTGTAGGAAGAAGGTACAATAACTACTTAACCAACGACACTGTAGAAGCGACAGAGCGGGCCACCAACCGCCACGCAGATTAATTATAAAAAATTTAAAAAAAAACAATAATGGAAATGCCCATTGCATTTTGAATTAATTTTATGACGCTGCCTGAAGTCGGTAAAAAATATAGCTAGAGTGTCATTGAATGTTTTGAATTTCGTTTTAATTTAAATGTAGCGAACTGAGTCAGTTCATTTTGTAATTTCATAAAATGGGCCAAAATCTTATACAAAATCTCTAATATTTATTCTATATGAATATATTAATATAAAAACATTTTAATATTTTTTAAAAGCTTTTTTAAATGTCTTTCTGCACAATAAATGACGTTTTCAGATATAAAATGGTATATTTATAATTTATTTTTTTATTTTAACCATTTCAAGTATTTGCAAATGGATTTGAAATGAACTGCTGGCATTTATCCAAAAACCTTCAGTGTTTAAGTAATGTCGCTTCCTTCCATATCCAAGGCCGACCATTTAGCTTTAATGGAGAGCGAGAGTCGGATTGAAGGAAGCTAAAACGCAGTGCAAATATTTATGGAGGCAATTTTTTGGTAGAAAAGCTGATGAAAAGCTGCCTGTGCTTGCTTAAAGGTGTTTTTGGGGATTCTTATAATTTTGAGTGTTTGTTCCAAACTAAATTAAATTCTTATTATTTTTTAACGTGTTAATTTTTCGCTATCATCGTATTATTATCATTGTTGTAACATTTTGACGAATTCCTCAGTTACTTTTTTTTAAGACCATAGAATTTTAACCAGGATCAAATAATAAAGGTCACTTGATACAAAAAAGAGTGTTAAAAACTAAAAGCGAATGGAATTTTTAATTTTGTGTGTTTATGTTATTTTTTTCTTTTATTATTTGCTATTAAAATCGATGTTTTAATTTTAAACAAAAAATTTCTCGATTATAAAGGTAAATAAATGTACTAATAAGTTTGTATGCATAGATGTTTTTGGGGGGACAGAGGGGTCCACCCCTCCTAGAACCAAAATTTTTAACCACCCCCTTGAAAAAATCCAGGGGCCTCTCCTCCCCCCAAAGCTCAAGAGCGGTCCGGCCTGCCCACTCCCCCCAGCGAGGCTGAACCCCCCCTCCCTCCCCCTCCCGACCAATTTACAACTATAATTTTTTATTTACTGTGAAAATACAGTTTTTTTTAGTTAAAAACAGTGCTTAAATACACTTTTTAGGCCTAAATAGGCTGTTTTAGGATATAAAAGTCAATATTAGACGTAAAAACACTTAAATTATTGATTTAAAAAATTTTGTTAAAAAATTAGACCCTCACCCCCCGAAATTTGAAATCTCACACCCGGGGTCGACCCCCCCTAAAAAGCCAAACCCGGACCCCCCTGAACCCCCTCCCCTAAAAAATTTTGGTCTTCCACCAGGGGGTGGACCCCCTAGTCCACCCGGGGGTGAACCACCCTAGCGAACCCGATCAAAAACATCTATGCTTGTATGTATATTTTAGGGTAAAAAGACGGGCACAGAAAAAACGAAAAACAAAGACTGATAAAAAAATAAGAAAAATCAAAAAAGAAAAACGAAAAAAAGCTAGGAAAAACAAACGAAAACAGCGATTCTATCGTTTCTTGAAATTTTTGTCTTCTGTTGTAAATTCTGTATGCCCTGCTTCATGTGGAAATTGCTAATAAATTAAAAGCAAACAATTTAAATAAAATACTTTTTTGTTAAAATATTTTTTTTTAAACCAAAACAAAAGTTTATAATTTTTACATTAAAATTTGAAATAATTGATAATTTTCATTGAAAAAATTACACCATATTAGAAACTTTGATCACAAAAATAACAATAATAAGCGTTTTAAAGATGGATGTATTTTAAACGTCATCACGACAAATTTTGCAAAATATTACATGTGTTGGTTCAATCAGATTTAAAGAACCAAAATAGGGAATGGTGTGTTTAAAAATTGCCATAATGTAATGTTGTTGAAAAACAGGTTAAATGGTTAAGTTCTCCACCACATTTAAAATATTTAAAACAGGAAGCGGTGTTTTTTAAAAGTCGCCACAACAAAATTAGTAAAAAAATAACATGGGTTTGCTTCTAAACTAGATTTAGAGGACTGCACCTTTAATGTGTGTTTTTCGAAAATTCGTAACAAAATTATAGCTGGATTTGACCTTGACCTATCTAGTATAACCAAATAATATGCATTAAAAGATTTCAGTTCAAATTTTAAATTATTTTTTAAAATTTTGAATTAATAAAATTACATGAAAATCTAGCAACTACAATTTTTTTAAGAGTTATACCCAACGACTGCTCCGCGGCCACGCATAAATAAATATTTTTTATACATAAAACTACTAGTATATTAACATAATATTGGCGATTCTTGAACAATTGTTTATTCGGATGAAGGCTCGCAAGGAAAATTGTTTTTTCAAAAAAAAATAAAAATTAGAGCTTCGCTCTTCCCTCGCCTTTGTTTTTTGAAAAGTGTATCTTTAAAAAAAAGTTCGCAGTTTTTTATGTGAACTCAAAAACATTTTTTGCTGTGGTGGTTCAATTAAATTAATAACTTACCAAAAAATGTATATTTATCCAGTTCTGTACGAAAGATTGCTATCGTTTTAAGATTAAAAATTAACTATAGGCACCTTGCACTGGAACTCAATTTATACATAAAGTATGCAATATACATAAGCGTCACCATAATGGATATTTACCGTATCTCCTACTTATTTTTGGTAGTATGCAGATCAACCGATCGAAAGCGCGCGAAATTTCAGTTGATCTGTCTAATCAACCGATCGGTTGATCTGCATACCACGAAAGATAAGTAGGAGATACGGTAATTATCCATTATGGTGACGTTTATGTATATTGCATACTTCATGTATAAACCGAGTTCCAGTGCAAGGTGCCTATAATGAGTAATGGACGTTTCGAATTTCAACGTAATTACTTGCACAATCTGTTTATTTGACTATAATTATTTTAAGCATCCCAACTCCTTAAAAGGCTATATAACGTTTATAAAAATTAGAGTATTAATAGGTAAAAATTATCGGATTTTATACATTTTTAGTTTATGGTTATTAAAAAAATATATTTTTTAAATAAGCTTATTGAAAAAAAGGAAAATAGTTTTAAAATTTTAAAAATATAAGTCATTTTGGTCTTTTTTTAATACAACAGCGGCACCATCAACGCTCATTTTTTTAAAATTAACGTTTTTTTTCTGTTAAAATTAAACGACGAATCAATAAGTTTACTAAGTTGTATTGTCATAAACCCTCAAAAAACTAACAATTTTATTTGCAACAAAAAAAGCGCTTCAGTCCACATGATTTCAGGATTATATTTTTTCTTCGTTTTCAGTTGTAAGATGTTGCTTTCAAAAAGAAGTAGAATTCTTGTTTGAATTGGCAATAAAATGCGGATGAAATTTGATTTGCATAAGGGGCAATTCCCAAAAAATCCAGATCCGTTTTTCGCGGAAAATTCGGTTCCAGTGACTTTGTTAACAGATCGTAAATCAAATATCGGCCATCAGTTAAGAAAAATGCTATTTTACTAGTTATATTTAAACTTAACCAATTGGCTTCTGACGCTGCTGCTATTTGAGTGGCTGCAGGAAGTCCGGGCCAATCAACGCTCGTATTTCCAGATTGGAACTCAGATTTCACGCTGAAATCAGCTTTATAGTAAATTCCATTTGACAGGAAAATAAAACTTTTCCAATTTTTAGTCATCACTGCTGCTGTTATAAGCCCAGTTGATTTTTTCCTCATTCCGTAAAATCTGTTAGCCAATATGTTTAAAATATAAATATAAATGTCATTTATATTATGTTATTTGAGAATTTCTTTCTCAATCTAAATTAAAATTGCAAATTTGTTAGCCTTTCTAGGCTTTTAATGGGCCTACAGAAAACAAAATTAGAGATTTAAAAAATAGAGGTTTAGTAAACAAAATTGGAGGTTTAGTAAAAAAGCACCATAATCAAGAATACATGAAAATTAATTAATAAAGAAAAGAAGAATGAGAAATGAAGAACAAATTATACGGGCTATGTGTGGATCCAACCTAAATGCATACGTATGCATATGTTTATATGCATACGTATGCATATGTTATGCATACGTATGCATAAATTCATATGCATACGTATGCATATTTTTTTTAGTTATATGCATACGTATGCATTTTTCGGCAAAGTATATGCATACGCATACATTTTTTGTAACTTTTACGCATACGTAAAAATTTTTATTGAAACTTTTATGCATACGTATAGCATGAAACATACAAAAGTACCAAAAAGAAGGCAAAATCCGGAAAAATGCATACGTATGCAAAGTATTAAGTTCCGGAAAATATGCATACCTGCAGTATAGATGCATAGCATACTGCATATTTTGCGTAAAAAATAAAAAAAAAGATTTTTTTTGTTTTTTAAAAAAATATGCATACGTATGCATATTTTGCAACTTATATGCATACGTATGCATTTTTCCGGTAAGTATATGCATAAGTATGCAATTTTTTTCAACTTTTTCGCATACACATATGCATAAAAGTTGGGAAAAAATGCATACGTATGCATAAAAGTTTTAAAAAAATGCATACGTATGCATATAACTAAAAAAATATGCATACGTATGCATATGATTTAATGCATACGTATGCATAACATATACATACGTATGCATATAAACATATGCATACGTATGCAATTAGGTTGGATCCACACATAGCCCGTATAATTTGTTCTTTATTTCTCATTCTTCTTTTCTTTATTAATTAATTTTCTTAATTAATTTTCATGTATTCTTGCCATAATTAAATGATTTTTATTTAATCTCACAAAAAACAGAAAATAAAAAAACAAAAAACAAATAAAAATAAAGTATTTTCATTTTAAAGCTATATATTTGTGAAATTTTAATCTATTTTTGGTTTTAATTATGGTTTTGTATGATAAATTCCTTTTAAATTATATCTAATTTATATTACTGTAAAGTTGTTTAAAAAATATTCGTAATGCTTTAGGCTATTTTAATGATCATTCGATCGACGTATTGTTTATATTATTTAAAAAACGTTAATACTAAGGTAAAAATCAAAATAGAGATGCTATAATGTTTGAAATCGACGCGACCTAAGTAGAATTCCATTCTATGACTTCTAAACCGAAGGTCGGTTGTAAGTAAAAAGGTGGTTTTTATATCCAAAGGAGCATAAGCTTTCCATTTGGCTAAAAACAGTTTCTTGTTTTCGTATTGTGGACACATCTTAAAAACTTTTTTATTTTTTTATTTTTCTTTATTTATTTTAATTGATTGACACCTATAGTGACTGCCTGCCATAAAAAACATGGCACTTTTCTAAATTGGTTACAGTTCAGATACTCCGCAATGAATATTTACCGTTTAAAAATTAAAAACCAAGGCAAAGAATTTATAAATCATAAATACAAAAGATAATTAATATAGCAAACAATGACGCATAAAGTATAAGGTTGCGATAAGGATGTCTCACGAACGTCCCCTTTTTTGGTAAAGTTTTTTTGTTTATTGGACAGAAGACATCGAACCTGTTACATTATTAAAAAATTGAAATCTTTCCATACAGTACACCTTCGATAACATGAATTTAATTTGTCTTTATATTCCAAAATATAGCATTCTAAAAACTTCTAACCAGAAAATGAAAGAAATCACCAAAATCTAGTGAAATAATAGATTATTTTTATTTCTAAATTATATTTTAGTATACTGATTGTATTATACAATTAATACATTATAATTTTTTAAATTCAAAATGTTTTTTGAATTATTAATGCTGTACGAAATTTTACGGTATGTTAAAATCTTTGTGAATTTTTTTCGGAAAATTGGGATCTGTTTTCCAAGTTTTGAAATCGAATAATGAATAAAATTCATTTGAAAATATAAACGTTTTTCTTTGATCAATGCTCTCGGTCGCAGCATCTATTCCAAGTGAAAAGTTCCTGGTAATTCCTAAAAAAAATCAGTAAAATATAATATTAAGTCAGCACACCTATTTAATTTAACAACTTTATATATATTTATATAAGATGTGATTCAAATTTCATCATTAATTCAAATTTTTACCGATCATCCGGACCTCCGCCCATTTAATGCAGAGAGTGGAGCAGAGCTCCGATACTCCTCCCTTAAATGATAAATTTATAGCTTATATAACATGAAAACATGTTTTACATTATAATGAACACACTTTTATAAAAATTTTCAGCTTTTAAATTTAAATTGTTAAAAAGTTTTAGATTATCAGCAAATTTTAAAATATAATCACCATAAAAATAGAGCGAGTTTCGGTTGTCTGGAGCTCCGATGGTTGCTCTGGCGCTTAAAAAACTAGTTTTGATTCTGGTATTAGAATTTGCAAATGAAATGAAACCTATCTCTTTATTTCTTGTTCTCTTTATTCAAAAGTTAAACATTTAATATGGGTTGTTATTTAATCTTCTGTACAGCTGTTAGGAATAACTTTTTACCTGGCCAAGTTTGATCATTTACAGGCTGCGGCATGCCTTTCAATAGTGTGAATTTTCGTAGCGTTAAATTAAACTTAAAGCACAAAAAAAGAGTTTCCTTGGCACTGCTATCGATTACTTCGCCAAAAACTAGCGGATATGATTTGGAAGAAGCTCCTAAATACTCCAAAATAGTCGGAACCAAAGCTATTGGAGCTTGATTGGATTGTATTTTTTTTCCACCAGAATATCTAAAACAATTTTTTTATTATTTTTTTTATTGAAACGTGCTTTTAGTGTGATGTCTGAATAACATTTTTCCGTTTTATCGCGCGTCATATCATAAACCAAAAAATATACACATATAAAATTAAAATATATAACAAACAAAAACACGCCTGTGGTCACTGGGATCCTGGAACAAAGCCCAAACCTCCCTGCGCGTCCAGTTCTCAACCCTGTGGGTATGCTGAAAAGCGCCCTGATGGATACCGGCCGCCACCACCAGCCATCGTTCGCCGCCCTGTCGCCGCAGCTCCACTTGTTTCAGAACGGAATTCGAATTACCGGCTACTCTTTCTATGGCATTCAAATATTCAAGATTTTTCCGACTAAAATAGAAAAAAAACTGGAAACACTATAGGTAAACTTTCAATTATTCTAGCAAAAGACGAAACAAAGTTTCGAAAAAAAAGCCTTATATTAAATGGAATAGTATAAAGCTACATAAGTCTAAAAACTAAATGCCAGAAAAGACTGAAACAAGTCTCTTTAAAACCTGTAAATTAATAACAGATTTTGTGAAATTTTTAGAAAAACAAAACCGAATAAAAACAATACGTGTAAAAGCTTTAGTTTGCGTTTTTTAACTAATAATAAAACTTAATTCACATAAATTTCTCTCAAAGTGAATTAAATTTTACATGAGTTAACCAGCTGTAAATACCATAGTATTAGTTAAGTTACACGTCGTCAAAACGATACAAAAAAAGTATAACGCAAGCGTCACAGTAACCATGAAAAATTTCTGTCAAAATAAGTTATCGCATTGCGCATTAAATTTTGTAATTTATCATTATTTTCGTATAAAGCAAAACATACCGCCATATTAACAGCTTTTTAAAATCAAATATCAAGTTCTAAGTCCGAAAAACATTGAAAAATTCAGATTTAATATAAGGCGACTTTTAATTTAACAAATACATTGACAGCTAATTTGTTTTATGTAATAAATAGAAACATTAAAGAAAAAGTCGCCTTATATTAAATCTGAATTTTTCAATGTTTTTCGGACTTAGAACTTGATATTTGATTTTAAAAAGCTGTTAATATGGCGGTATGTTTTGCTTTATACGAAAATAATGATAAATTACAAAATTTAATGCGCAATGCGATAACTTATTTTGACAGAAATTTTTCATGGTTACTGTGACGCTTGCGTTATACTTTTTTTGTATCGTTTTGACGACGTGTAACTTAACTAATACTATGGTATTTACAGCTGGTTAACTCATGTAAAATTTAATTCACTTTGAGAGAAATTTATGTGAATTAAGTTTTATTATTAGTTAAAAAACGCAAACTAAAGCTTTTACACGTATTGTTTTTATTCGGTTTTGTTTTTCTAAAAATTTCACAAAATCTGTTATTAATTTACAGGTTTTAAAGAGACTTGTTTCAGTCTTTTCTGGCATTTAGTTTTTAGACTTATGTAGCTTTATACTATTCCATTTAATATAAGGCTTTTTTTTCGAAACTTTGTTTCGTCTTTTGCTAGAATTTCCGCCTTTTAATGCATTGAATTCAATGTCATTTATTAAAGATATAAAACATTAAAAAATTTACTCATTTTAAAAAAACGTCATGGTCTTCTCATGATATGAATACAATTATTTTCATATCCAAAACTTCAATGTAATTTTAAGCAGTATACTATACAAAAATTAAGTCTGGGTAACTCCGTAAAATTGTATGGAACCTGAAAGAACCATATAAAATAGTGTGTTTTTTTTCTGTTTAAATTTTTTTAGTTAGACCTGATTTAATCACTTTTTTGGAAATTAGCTTTATTTGGAGTTTTGTTTTGTGCTTGATTTTTCTAGATTGATGGTTTATTTTTAAACAACAAAACCACACCATTGTAAATGGTTTTTCCAGGTTCCATGCAATTTTACGAGGTTACCCAGACTAGTCTTTTCTCGCATTAAATTTTTGAAGTGATTGTAGCTTCATAGTAATCCATATAAAAAAGAGTTTTTTCTGTTTCGATTTTGATAAATTTCCGTCTATTGAAACATTGTACCCCGCAGCGCTCACACGTCACCCAAGATTTATTTCATTTTATTTTTTTAAATATTTTTATTGTTGCCATATGGCTGCTAATTAGTGGTAAGAATATTTTTTCGCTCTTTCCGTTGAAAATTAATAATTTTTATAAAAAGGTAAGGAATCATAATTTAAACCAAAAAAATAACCACAAGAGAATGTGTATTACTGAATGAAGTTACTTAATATGTAATTCAGTAAGGAAAAAAAGTGTCACACAAGTACCCCAGTACCTAATGCGTAACTTAGAAAAAAACTGGTCGTTTTTCACATGAACAGAGGTTTAACTACGGGCAATAGAGCATATTCGAGAATGAAATTCAGGTGCGGGGGCAATTTAGCATCTACGTGCAAAAAATCAGCTCCAAATATTCACCACAGGAAAAAATTTTTGGGGGACCCCAAAAAAAAAAAAAAAACAAAAAAAAGTTAAGCAAATTAAGCTTTTTAGTATGAAATTCAGGTATGTTTAGCAAAAGTTTTTAGGTTTTTAATATCAGAAAAATATGGGTAATATTTTAGTTATGTAAAATGTTTAGATTTTTAATTGGCTAAAAAACTATTAAAGGTTTTGTTGATTTCGATGACGCCATCAACAACGGTTAACCGCGCAGTGACTTAACCCATCATGGGTGGCGCGGGAGCGCCACGGGGCGATTTAGCCCCGTGGCGCCGCGCCAACCATAATTAGAGAACGTGGGTAAATTTTGAAATTCAGAACCTTCTTCTTCTTCTTCTTCTTCTTCTTCTTCTTCTTCTTCTTCTTCTTCTTCTTCTTATTATTCCAACGCTCCATTCTTAAAAACGATATTCCTCATTCGTTACTGATTGATCAAAAATAAACATGGGCTCATTAGAAAGAAGAAGGAATTACGCAACTTTCTTAGGAAGCACTTTTTTCATTTAGGTCCTTGTTATCGATTTATTGATCAAAATAAAAAATTGAAAATTAGACAAATAAAAACTCCCAACCGCACAATAACAGCCTTTTGGCAACAATAAGGATTGTACAGAGCAGACAACCAACATCCCCTCATAAAAACCGCACAAAAATAGCAGACCGGTTTTAATTGGTGGCAGAAACGGCGCCAGTTCCCAGCGCCATCTGCTTCAACCGCGCGGAAAACGGCAAAAACAACAGAGTACTTTTTTTTAATTCTTGCATTACTGATGACAAAATTAATTCAAAGTTTTATTTATTAAAAAATAATAATAAGCGTCGGTGGCGCGGGAGCGCCACGCGCCGGTAATCATCGGTGGTGCGGGGTGCCAACTGCAATTTAACCCACGGCACCGCGCCAACTATACTTAGACAACGTGAGTAAATTTTGTTATTCATGTTCATCATCTTATTATTATTATTATTATTTTTACTTTAAAAATTATAATTGCAATCATTGGCGCACGGCATCGCGCCAACTATATTTAGAGAACGTAGGTAAACTTTGTCTGGAGCGCATCTGCACCGCACTAACTATAATTAAACAACGTGGGTTAATTTTGTAATTTAAATTCATCTTCTTCTTATTATTATTTTTTATTTTATCTCGGCAACGGAATGATTATAAACATATGTCATTGCGCAGCTAAAACTATAGTTTATTAGGCTATTTTTTAATTTAATTCAAAAAAAGTGGTAGACTAGCCTTGAAAAATGCTCTAAGAATAGAGCAGGAAAAAGGGGCGATTTTTCCCGGGCGTATGTTTAGACAGAAAAGATGTAGACTAGTCTGAGATGGACATTATGTGGACTATAGGAAATTTGCATTTGGTTTGGCCAGCTGCTCACTAAATAAAAATTTCTACGATATGATAATGATTTGTTTATACATTGATCTAATCACACAGCACTGTTGCATTTTTTTTAGTTTGATGAAATGTCAATTGAAAAAATCATACTCACAGCAATCTTTGACAAGCGCGAAATCGCCACTTTTTCAAATTTATAGTTGTTTCTTAACATACAAATATAACCTTCTAATTGAAAAAGTGGCGATTTCGCGCTTGTCAAAGATTGCTGTGAGTATGATTTTTTCAATTGACATTTCATCAAACTAAAAAAAATGCAACAGTGCTGTGTGATTAGATCAATGTATAAACAAATCATTATCATATCGTAGAAATTTTTATTTAGTGAGCAGCTGGCCAAACCAAATGCAAATTTCCTATAGTCCACATAATGTCCATCTCAGACTAGTCTACATCTTTTCTGTCTAAACATACGCCCGGGGAAAAATCGCCCCTTTTTCCTGCTCTATTCTTAGAGCATTTTTCAAGGCTAGTTTAATATAAGCATACATGCTAGAGACATTTCGTATATATGCAAAATGCATGTTAGTAGATATTACATGCATTATTAATGGTAAGAGTGTAAAATTAGATGAATTTTAATCATAATATGCCTATTGAATGTTTAAAAGCGTGAAATTATTAAGTGTTATTGTGAGTAGTTTTAGTTAGTGATTTTTTGAAAGAAAAGTATTAAAGGTACTATATTTTAAATTAGAAATAAAATTTTTGTTAGTTGAAAAATGCCATTACTAGTAGTTGATGATTACTACTGAATGTTATATCTTTATTTTAAAAATGAGTTTATTAAGTTGTAAACCTTGTTATATGTTAGTAGAGTTATATGAAATATACTTATTAATGATTATTCATGCTTTTAGTAATTATTCTATAGTTTAGTATATTATATTGATTTTTACTAGATAAAAAACTAAATTGATATTATTATATGCTTTTGACAATGGACTCTTATTTATTTTTAGAAAAACTTTTTATTTTATATACCTGTTTCGTCCCTTGTTTGAACAGGCGATATGAAATGAGGGAAAGCTGGGACTCTTCAGCAAACACTTTCCGTCATATTTATTTATTAGTAAGTAACATTCCTGATTAGTGTGATGTTTAGTAAACAAGCAGAAGGATTCTGTTTATATGTTGTATAATTATAGTTAATATATATTACCTTTTGGATAAATTATTTTTTCTTCCTATCCTTTAAAAAACCACGATGTTAATTTGAGAGAGTTTTGATAATTTATTGATAAAAAGTTTTACAAGTTATATTGCATAATAGTTTTGTTGATTTTATTAATAGATATTGCGCTAAAAATTTAATAGACATACTAATTAATTTTTATTTTTTAAAAAAAATTAATAATTATTTTGATTTATAATATTATATTTTAGATGCATAATAAATAAACCAAAAAGTTATCTAATAAATATTATTTGAGTTTTGTAGAGTGTTTTTATTATGTATCAAAAAGTCTTGTTATGCTTGTGATATATCTTTCACGTATTATTAAATTTTAATGGGTCTTAGTTGCACTTAGCCATAAATATTTTGTGTCATACTCTTTTGTATCTCTTTTTTTTATTCATTATGTATTTTGAACTTTAATTTATCTTATAAAACTAGAAGATTACGTAATAAAATTATCTATTATTTGTTAGTTCTAACAGAAAAATTATTTTAAAAAACAGAATATTTTTCTTACACTTATCTAAAAAATGTATAAATATTTTAAAATTTTTTACATAACTTTAGTATCCTATGGTTTTTATAAACCAGAAATTTTTAAAAAAATATATTTTCCAAAAAGTTAAAGTAGTAAAAGTACCTCGTTGTGGTCTTCCAGGTTTCTTTTTCTGCTGGGTAATTTGTCTACAGGCGTCGTCTCTTCCACAAAATCTTCTATATTTCCTAGTCTTTGAATTTCTTCTTCAGCTGCATCCATGTTGGCATCGTAAAAAATAATAATCATAACATAAAATCATAAGATGGGAATAAAAAACATAGGTAAAAAACTTATATTATGACAGAAAGTAATTTTTCATTATTTTTTAATATTTTTCTGCACAATAAATGATGTTTTCAGATATAAATTGGTATATTTTTATTTTAATCATTTCAAGTATTTGTAAATGAATTTGAAATGAACCGCTGGCATTAATCCAACAACATTTAGTGTTTAAGTACTGTCGCTTCCTGGTGGCATTCGTGTTTAATTTTTATTAAAACTTTCTAAAAACAAAGTAAAACAGCTGTTTATGAAAGAAAAATAGTTTTTTTGTCAATCGCGATTTGATCAAAAACGAAATATTATAATTTTATTGTTTAATAGTTTTAAAATGAACAAAAATATATGTTTTCTAAAGAAAATCGTATAATCTACTAATTTCGTGTAAAAATTCTTGTTTCAATGTTATATTCATGCAATTAGAAACATTTTTTGCAACTGCGTCGGCGAAACGTCGCATCGGCCAAATGGTCCGGGGGTGAAATGATCATCGGCGAAATAGTCGTCGGCGACTTGTCGTCGGCGTAATGTACGGACACCCATTGAATCGCCATCTTATGATGGCTGCGTATCTCTTTTCTAATTTTAACATCACTGAGGGGTTGATTGTTGTTGAAATTAAGATCGCCGGGCTGATTGTTGTTATGATTAAGGTCGCCAAGTGGGTTTTTTAGGCTAGGCAAAAGTGATGGCTTATTTTCAATCTTTGAAAACATACCAAAATTTATCATTATTTTTTTGTTTTTTAGGTTTTTCCTTAGGCTTAGGTTTTGCTAAGGCTTAGGTTTTACTTAGGCTTAGGCTTAGGTTTTGCTTAGGCTTAGGCTTAGGTTTTGCTTAGGCTTAGGTTAGGCTAGGTTTAATGCGTAGTTTTTTTGTTTTTTCCAGAGTGCAGGCTAAACATGGAAATCGATTTTAAGTTTATTAAGCTCCGTTTGCGCTAGTCCCGTGCACCCCACATGATATAAGCGGTTACAACAGAGGCATTCTCTGGTGACGACGTTGGATTTTAGGAGTTTTTCGCAGATCGCACAGTTTTCCATGTTAGTCGATAGGTGTCGCTTGAGATTAGAAAAGAAAGGACTAAGAAAGTCGGTAATTAAGTTGGATAGAAAGATTGAGACGTAAAGTAAATAAAGTTCTGGGAAGTTTTTCTACAAAAATAGAGATGGCCAACAAATAAAATTTGAAATTTTTTAAAAAAAATAACGGTTTTTGAGTTAATTTGAAAGTATTATCCAGCAAAATTCAGCATAGGGTCATGCATTTAATTTTGGCACTTTTTCAAGTTTTGATTACATATCTTATTATAATTTGGTCCCAAATTTGAATTGAGAAGTGATTGATAGCTCGTTAGAAACTAGATAGATGGGCAAAAAACGGACAGTCATAACATCATCTGCCAATTTTTTTGTTGGCTGTAGTAACTTCTTGAAGGAAAATGGGCAAAAGGTGCATTTAATTTCGGCACTTTAATTTTGTTTTCAATTTTTCACTCAGATAAAAACAAATTCAAAAAAACACACCAATATGGCAGTAAATGTAGCAGTCAACTTTCTAATAACCCATTAAACATTAATATTGACCTAAAAACAATAAAGTTATAGCCTGAAGAAAAAAGTGCCGAAATTAAATGCACCAAACGAATTTTCCAAAGTGGCCATTTTAAATAAAATTTACGTAGATTTTGATTGTTATGAATATCAATATAGTTTTATTTTTTTAATTTATGTATTTGGTTGGGTCTAAATGTAACGCAGAATTTTTATATTAAAAAAAACTAAAAATTTAATACGTAAACGTCAAATCAGTTTTACTGAAATTATTGAATTAGAAAACAATTTTACAGAAATAATGTTTTCATTTTTACTAAAATGATAAAATAAACTATAAACGTTTAATTTCAAGACACAGATTTTGTACTCGTGGCTATGCTTTAATAAGTGTATTCACCGTTTCATTCATCATGGCCCGCCATTTGAGCCAGTATCCGGAAAGGTAGATAATAGCAAGAACGCATAATGTATTGTATTAAACAATTTTTCTAATTACACGCATATTATTCCACAAGGTAGATTTTTAATCATGTAAAAAACTACTCTTATGCATTCTTGATCTTGATAATTGAATACGAATCATCCGGGACAAATGTTTCGAATGATTCGTTCTATCCGCCGTTTGGTCTATTACGCAAAAGCTCGGCTAGCCTGTAAATTGTATTTTTAATGTTTAATAACGTTTCCAAAATTATTTAATTTAGAATTCAAAAAATATTGACCTTTAAAAAAATTTTTATAAGCACATTTAATTTTGCATACGGTGCAGTTTCATTCTGTTTTTTTCCCCTTTTGATTTCATCTGTTGGAAGAATCCTTTTGTTGTAATAATACCTCCACGCGTTCGCACAGCAAAAGAATAAAATATTCCTTCCAATGCGTTTTTATCTGCTCAGCTGTCGATCAATAAAAGGCCGGGCTGGGCGCGGGTTGACTGACAAGTGGATAGTGAATGCCGACGCGCGCGCTCACAGTGCCAGATGACAAGTGACGAGCCGAGTGTGTGTGTGCAGGGGAGCAAAAGTAACACGGCGTTCTCGTTTTTCGTTATTCATTGCATTGCGGCCAAAGCCTCGCTCGCGTCTGTACAACTACACTTTGTGGGAATAAATATGCGCCGTTTTTAAATGATTTTACCGTGTTGCGTTGTTTATTAAACGTTTTTTATATGTTTAAACGGATTATTTATAAATGTTAGCAAAAAAGCAATGTTATATTATACATTGATGATTGTTTTGCCAAAGTTGTTTGCATTTTTTTATAATTCGATCTTCACTGGTGTTTTTTTTAAAATAAATTTGTTTATATTTTGTTTTCGATACTACAAATGTGTGTATAATAAAATTTTGGCGATTTTTTCGTAAATGAATCAAATTTTAACCGAATAATTTTATAAAAAAGAGTAGTCCGTATTTTTTTGTACTCAAATCGCAGATTTTTGTTATAAAATTTGTCATTTTGCAATACCAAAAACACTGAAACTAGTGTATTTGGTGGAATATACCCCTTTTGAAAATTTTTGGTATATTCCCGGAATTTGGGGGGGGGGTGAAAGGTACACCCCTATAAATCCGAGTAATCCATTGTAAAATTTTGTTGTTAATATTTTGGTTTTAAATTGGTTTATTTAACAAATTTATTGTTTTAAATTATTATAATGGCATTAAAAATGCAAAAAATAATCAGATTAAACAAGTATAAATAGCGTTTTTACGAGTGATGTTAAATTTATAAGAAATCGATTAAAGCAAGCCCCAAACATACTTAATCCAAAGTTTCAAAAGCACAAAAACAAAAAGTTCGATTTTGGGTTAATTCTAAAAATGTTCTGGAACATTGATCAATTGGTTCCCTACCCCCGAACGGTGTCCGAACTGCACCTAAATTTTAGGAGAGATGGTATCTCCAGCTTTATGGCGTTTTTTTGGAGGGCGTTCTCCTAACTCTCGAGCCAAATCTAACCTTCCAATTCCTCCCTTCACAATTTTAAGGTTTTATGGTTTAAAACATTAATTTTGACCTTAAAACTTAAATAAAACGGCATTTCTTATTTCTTTCTAATAAAAAGTAGTTTTTTTGAACCTGATTTCTTTCTGCAGCAACCATAGTTATGTATGACGTCATGAATAAACAATTTGTTTTGTTTGTTTTTTTTTGGACCAGAATTTTTTACTGCATAAGTGATGACGTTTTTTGAAAATGCACTACCAACCAAAGCACTCAGAACAACGGTTTTAGATTATTTACAATGTATAATTAAAAAAACTTACCTGTCCATCATGTAAATATCCATGTTTTAAAGAAATGTTCTGCGACATAAAACTTTTGATTTAATATTTAAAATATAACATGATATTATTGCTGTTTATCAAGTATCGAGTAGCCTACATGTTTTGATAATTTTAGGCCAGTTCAAAAACAAAAAAAAAATTTAAGTGTGTAAAACCCGAAGGAGCGGATAAAAATCGATTTTCAGTACAAAAATTTTCATGTGGATTTTCTCATAAAAACATGATATTCTGTCTCTCCATTGACCAATGTTTCTCATTCATATATTTAAGCAGTTAAGAAACAAACTATTTTTCAAGTATTGCAAAATCGAAAGAATCGTAACTGACGTTGTTTTTAGTAAATGTTGCTAACCTTCAGTTTCTTTGTAAATATATTCAAATCAAAAAATTATTGATTTTCCTTTATACTATAGCATTATAGAGGATTTTTGCAAACAGGATTACATGTAAAATTTTTTCGGAAAGTTTTTCCATAGGTGTTTTGTGTTGAATCTCTATGCATGATGCATCTCTAGGCAAAATTAATAACACAAAAGAATGTCCGATTACACACATACACATGTACACATAAACATACACCACATACAAACTTTTGTGCGATTTTTTTGCAAAAATCCTCTATAATGCTATAGTATAAAGGAAAATCAATAATTTTTTGATTTGAATATATTTACAAAGAAACTGAATGTTAGCAACATTTACAGAAAACAACGTCAGTTACGATTCTTTTTCGATTTTGCAATACTTGAAAAATGTTTTGTTTCTTAACTGCTTAATACTATGAATGAGAACATTGGTCAATGGAGAGACAGAATATCATGTTTTTATGGAAAAATTTACATGAAAATTTTTGTACTGAAAATCGATTTTTACCGTTCCTCAAATTTTACACGCTTAAAAATATTTTTTTTTTTTTTTGAGCTGGCCTAAAATTATCAAAACATGAGGCTACTCGATACTTGATAAAGAGCAATAATATCATGTTATATTTTAAATATTTTAAACCAAAATTTTATGTGGCAGAACATTTCTTTAAAACATGGATATTACGTGATGGAACAGGTATGTTTTTTAGTTATCCCAGTTGTAAATAGTCTAAAACCGTTGTTTCTGATGCTTTGGTTGTGGCATGCATTTTTAAAAAACTTCATCACTTATCAGTAAAAAATTCTCTGACCACAAAAACAAACAAAACAAATTGTTTATTCATGACGTCATACATGACTGTGGTTACTGCAGAAGGAAATCAGGTTCAAAAAAACTACTTTTTATTCAAAAATAAATAAGAATGCCGTTTTATTTAAGTTTTAAGGTCAAAATTAATGTTTTAAGCCATAAAAGCTTAAAATTGTGAAGGGAGGAATTGGAAGGTTCAGATTTGGCTCGAGACAGGAGAAATGCCCTACAAAAAAACGCCATAAAGCTGGAAATTCCATCTCTCCTAAAATTTGGGTGCCATTCGGACATTCAGGGGTAGGGACCAAATTGATCAATGTTCCAGAACATTTTTGGGATTAACCAAATCAAACTTTTTTTGTTTTGTGCTTTTGAAACTTTTCGATTAATATTTGGGGCTTGCTTTAATCAATTTTCTTATTTTAACATGACTCGTAAAAACGCTATTTATACTTGTTTAATCTGATTATTTTTTGGCATTTTTAATGCCATTATAATAATTTAAAACCATAATTTTGTGAAATAAACCAATTTAAAACCAAAATATTAACAACAAAACTTTACAATGGATTGTTCGGATTTAAAGGGGTGCACCTTTCGCCTCCCCTTCCGGGAATATACCAAAAAATTTTCAAAAGGGGTATATTCCACCAAATACACTAGTTTCAGTGTTTTTTGGTATTGCAAAATGACAATTTTATAACAAAAAATCTGCGATTAGTACAAAAAATACTGACTACTCTTTTTTTAAAATTATCCGTTTAAAATTTGATTCATTTACAAAAAAATCGCTAAAAATTTTATTATAAACAAATTTGTAGTATGAAAACAAAAATATAAACAAATTTATTTTAGAAAAAACCCAGTCAAAGATAGAATTATAAAAAAACGCAAACAACTTTGGCAAAACACATCATCAATGTATAATATAACATTGCTTTTTTGAAAACATTTTATAAATAATCCTTAAAAAATATAAAAACGTTTATTTAAACAACGCAACGCAGTAAAATCATTTCAAAAAACGGCGCATATTTATTCCCACAAAGTGTAGTTGTACAGACGCAGAGGCTTTGGCCGCAATGCAATGAATAACGAAAAAACAGAACGCTGTGTTACTTTTGCTCCCCTGCAGCGCACACACTCGGCCTCGTCTTCATCTGGCACTGTGTGCGCGCGAGTCGGCGTTCACTATCCCTTGTCAGTCAACCCTACCCAGCCCGGCCTTTATTGATCGACAGCTGAGCAGATAAAAACGCATTGGAAAGGAATATTATTCTTTTGCTGTGCGAACGCGTGGAGGTATTAATTACAACAAAAAGGATTCTTACCAACGGAAAATGAATCAAAAGGGGAAAAAAACAGAATGAAACTCCACCGTACGCAAAATTAAATGTACTTATAAAAGTTTTTTAAAAGGTCAATATTTTTTTGAATTGTAAATTAAATAATTTTGGAAAACGTTATTAAACATTAAAAATACAATTTACAGGCTAGGCCGAGAACTTTTTTGCGTACTAAACCGAACGGCGGATAAAAAGAATAATTTTAAACATTTGTCCCAGATGATGTATTCAATTATACAAGATCAAGAAAAATGCATAAATTAGTTTTTTACATGATTAAAAATCTAGCTTGTGGAATAATATGTGTGTGTAATTAGAAAAATTGTTTAATACAATACATTATGCGTTCTTGCTATTACACCTCAGAATATTGGCTCAAAAGGGGCGGTGAATATGATGAATGAGACGGTGAATGCACATCTAAACATAGCCACGAGTCAAAAATCTCTGTATTAAAATTAAACGTTTATAGTTTATTTTATCATTTTAGTAAAAATGAAAACATTCTTTCTGTGCCTAAAATTGTTTTTCTAATTCAAATAATTTCAGTAAACCGGATTTGACGTTTACGTATTAAATTTTTAGTTTTTTTTTAATATTAAAAATTTTGCGTTACATTCAGACCCAACCCAATACATAAATTAAAAAAATAAAAAAACACACTGATATTCATAACGATCAAAATCTACGTAAATTTTATTTAAAATGGCCACTTGGAAAATTCGTTTGGTGATTTAATTTCGGCACTTTTTTATTTCAGGCTATAACTTTATTGTTTTTAGGTCAATATCAATGTTTAATGGGTTATTAGAAAGTTGACTGCTACATTTACTGCCATATTGGTGTGTTTTTTTTTGAATTTGTTTTTATCTGAGTGAAAAATTGAAAATTAAAGTGCCGAAATTAAATGCACCTTTTGCCCATTTTCCCCTTCGAGAGTTACTACAGCCAACAAAAAAATTGGCAGATGATGCTCTTTTGCCCCGCTGTAGTTTTTCTAACGACTACTCAATCACTTTCTCCCAATTAATTACAAACCAAATTATAATAAGAAATATAGTCAAAAGTTTTTTTTGAAAAAGTGCCAAATTTATGCTGAATTTTGCTGAATAATACTTCCGGAATTGAGCTCGAAAAACCGTTATTTTTTTAAAAAAAAAATATCAATTTTATTTGTCGGCCATCTTGATTTTTGTGCGAAAAAACTTCCAGAACTTTATTTACTTTACGTCTATTTATCCAACTTAATTACCGACTTTCTTAGTCCTTTCTTTTCTAATCTCAAGCGACACATTATCGACTAACGTGGAAAACTGTTCGAGATTGTCGAAAAACTTCCTAAAATCCAAACATCATTACCAGAGAATGCCCCTCTGTGTAACCGCTTCTGCTGGGGTGCGCGGGACTAGCGCAAACGGAGCTAATAAACTTAGAAATGCAAACCCATGTTTAGCCTGCACACCTGGAAAAAAAAGAAAACTACGCATTAAACTGAGCCTAAAATGGGTCTGAGCAAAACCTAAGCCTAAGCCTAAGCAAAACCTAAGCCTAAGCAAAACCTAGGCCTAAGTAAAAGTGAAGCCTATAGTGAAACCTAAGCGTAAGGAAAACCTAAAAACAAAAAAATAATTAAGGATAAATTTTCATTAAACGGTATGTTTTCAAGGATTAAAAATAAGCCATCCACTTTTGCCTAAGCTGAAAAAACCCACACTTGGCGACCTTAATAATTAACAACAATCAGCCCGGCGATCTTAATTTCAACAACAATCAACCCCTCAGTGATGTTAAAATTCAGAAAAGAAGTATGCAGCCATCATAAGATCGGCGATTAATGGGTGTTGGTACATTACGCCGTATGATACAATTCGCCGACGACTATTTCGCCGACGACTTTTACGCCGACGATCAGTTCACCCCCGGAGCCACTTTGGCCGATGCGACGTTTCGCCGATGCAGGTGCAAAAAATGTTTCTAATAGCATGAATATAACGTGAAACAAGAATTTTTACACGAAATTAGAAGATTATACGATTTTCTTCAGAGAAAACATATATATTTTGTTCATTTTAAAACTGCCTATTAAACAATAAAATTATAATATTTCGTTTTTGATCAAATCGCGATAGACAAAAAAACTATATTTCTTTTTCAGTCATAGAACAGCTGTTTTACTTTGTTTTTAGAAAGTTTTAATAAGAAAATTAAACACGAATGCCACCAGGAGAAACGGACAGTACTTAAACACGAAATGTTGTTTTGGATTAATGCCAGAGGTTCATTTTAAATCGATTTACAAATACTTGAAATGATTAAAAATAAAAATATACCAATTTTAGATCTGAAAACATCATTTATTGTGCAAATAAAAATATTAAAAAATAATGAAAAATTACTTTCTGTCATAATATAAGTTTTTTACCTATGTTTTTTATTACCATCTTATGATTTTATGTTATGATTATTATTTTTTACGATGCCAACATGGATGCAGCTGAAGAAGAAATTCAAAGACTAGGAAATATAGAAGATTTTGTGGAAGAGACGACGCCTGTAGACAAATTACCCAGCAGAAAAAGAAACCTGGAAGACCACAAATTTAAAGGTACTTTTTACTACTTTAACTTTTTGGAAAATATATTTTTTTAAAAATTTCTGGTTTATAAAAACCATAGGATACTAAAGTTATGTAAAAAATTTTAAAAAATATTTATACATTTTTTAGATAAGTGTAAGTAAAACACTCCGTTTTTTAAATAATTTTCTGTTAGAACTAACAAATAATAGATAATTTTATTACGTAATCTTCTAGTTTTATAAGATAAATTAAAGTTCAAAATACATAATGAATAAAAAAAAGAGATACAAAAGAGTATGACACAAAATATTTATGGCTAAGTGCAACTAAGACACATTAAAATTTAGTAATACGTGAAAAGATATATCACAAGCATAACAAGACTTTTTGATACATAATAAAAACACTCTACAAAACTCAAATAATATTTATTAGATAACTTTTTGGTTTATTTATTATGCATCTAAAATATAATATTATAAATCAAAATAATTATTAATTTTTTTTAAAAAATAAAAACTAATTAGTGTCTATTAAATTTTTAGCGCAAAATCTATTAATAAAATCAACAAAACTATTATGCAATGTAATTTGTAAAACTTTTTATCAATAAATTATCAAAACTCTCTTAATTAACATCATGGTTTTTGAAAGGATAGGAAGAAAAAATAATTTATCCAAAAGGTAATATATATTAACTATAATTATACAACATATTAACAGAATCTTTCTGCCTGTTTACTAAACATCACACTAATTAGGAATGTTACTTACTAATAAATAAATATGACGGAAAGTGTTTGCTGACGAGTCCCAGCTTTCCCTCATAGTCATATCGCCTGTTCAAACAAGGGACGAAACAGGCATATAAAATAAAAAGTTTTTTCTAAAAATAATTAATAGTCCATTGTCAAAAGCATATAATAATATCAATTTAGTTTTTTATCTAGTAAAAATCAATATAATATACCACTAAACTATAGAATAATTACTAAAAGCATGAATAATCATTAATAAGTATATTTCATATAACTATTACTAACATATAACAAGGTTTACATAATACAAATCTTTTTTAAAAATAAAAATATAACACGATAGTAATCATCAACTACTGAGTAATGGCATTTTTCATCTAACAAAAATTTTATTTCTAATTTAATTTATAGTACCTATTAATACTTTTTCTTTCAAAAAATCACTCTAACTAAAAAGCTACTCAGCAATAACACTTAGATAATTTCACGGTTTTAAACATTAAAAAGGCATATTATGATTAAAATTCATCTAATTTTACACTCTTACCATTAATAATGCATGTAATATATACTAACACCTAGAATATATGTTTTTTGCGTATATACAAAATGTCTCTAGCATGTATGGTTTTGCATACATGTGAAATGTCTCCTTACGGTATATGCTTTATGCACATACTTGAAATGTCTTCTTTAGCATGTATGTTTACACATACATGTGATATGTATCTTAGCATATAAGTTTACACATACATAAAAAAAGTCTCTTAGCACATATGCAATATGCATATATGTAAAAAACTTATGGCAGAAAGGCTCAACACATACTTATTAATAGTTTCTATTTAAGCATACATAAATATATAAATACATTATTCATATATTTTGCATCAATTTCAAAAATGTTTATAGTCTTCACTAAAAATATTTTATAGTTTTAATTTTTTAAAAATATTTTGGTAACTTATATCCAGCGTTAATTTTTATTTTTAGTTATTACTTCACCGCGTTAATTTTTATTACTTTTCCTCACACAAACTCCATCTTTTTATTATGTAACTTATACAAAATAAACTAACTCAGTTCGCTACGTTTAAATTAAAATGAAATTTAAAATATTCAATGTCAATCTAGCTGTATTTTTTACCGACTTCAGGCTGCGTAATAAGTTTAATTCAAAATACAACGGGCAATTCCGTTATTTTTTTTAATATTTATTCTGCGCGGCGGCTGTCGCGACCGCTCTGTCGCTTCTACAGTGCCGTTGAGTTTAATTAAATTTAATTTGCTAAACAAGCAGCCAATGTTATTTTTGATAATATTGATTAATTTTATTATGATTTCATGCTATTTCTTTATTGCGACATTTCGCCGACGCGTTTTAAAAAATGCATCTAACGTATTTTTAAATATTGCGAAAAACGATTGATTTAAAAGAAAGAAAAGGAAATTACCTAGATAAATTATTATCTTATTTTGAAACCTATTTTTAATGTTTGTATAAAGTATTGTAAAATAGTGTTTGCACTATACAGTTATCTAAAATTATCCCTCCACGCCGATCCACCGAGACTGCTTGGCCGCCGAAGACAAATACTGCATATTTTTGGAGAAGGTGAAGGCGGAAAAATGCGAGAGCTGTGTTTTTTTTAAAACTGGGCGGAAAGTTGAGTATCGATTTGACAATTAAACATTTTAAGCCTTTTTTCTCGTTGAACTTTCCGCTAAAATCCGTATTGATGCAAGATAACAAATAATAACCAGTGCAAACAATACTCTTAATTTTGTTTGCACTGGTTATTATTTTTAAACTTGCATCAATGCATTCAGCGGAAAACTCAACGAGAAGGTCTTACAACGCTTCAAATTGTCAAATTGAATATTACAACTTTTGTCAGTTTAAAAAAAAAACACAGCTCTCGCATTTTTCCGCCTTGGCCTTCTTCCAAAATTATGCAGAATTTGATCTTCGCGGCCAAGCAGTTGTGGATCGCGTGGAGGATAATTTTAGATAACTGTATGGTGCACACACTATTTTAAAATATTTATACAAACATTAAAAATAGGTTTCAAAGGATAATAATTTACTTAATTTCCTTTTGTTTCTTTTAAATCAATCGTTTTTGGAATATTTAAAAATAGTTAGATGCATTTTTTAAAACGCGTCGGCGAAATGTCGCAATAAAGAAATAGCATAAAATCATAATAAAATTAATCAATATTATCAAAAATAACATTGGCTGCTTGTTTAGCAAATTAAAATTAATTAAACTCAACGGCACTGTAGAAGCGACAGAGCGGTCGCGACAGCCGCCGCGCAGAATAAACATTAAAAAAATAACGGAATTGCCCGTTGTATTTTGAATTAAACTTATTACGCAGCCTGAAGTCGGTAAAAAATACAGCTAGATTGACATTGAATGTTTTAAATTTCATTTTAATTTTAACGTAGCGAACTAAGTTAGTTCATTTTGTATAAGTTACATAATAAAAAGATGGAGTTTGTTTGAGAAAAAGTAATAAAAATTAACGCGGTGAAGTTACCAAAATATTTTAGAAAAATTAAAACTATAAAATATTTTTAGTGAAGACTATAAACATTTTTGAAATTGATGCAAAATATATGAATAATGTATTTATATATTTATGTATGCTTAAATAAAAACCATTAATAAGTATGTGTTGAGCCTTTCTGCCATAAGTTTATTACATATATGCATATTGCATATCTGCTAAGAGACTTTTTTTATGTATGTGTAAACTTATATGCTAAGATACATATCACATGTAATGTGTAAACATACATGCTAAAGAAGACATTTCACGTATATGCATAAAGCATATACGCTAAAGAGACATTTCACATGTATGCAAAAGCATACATGCTAGAGACATTTCGTATATATGCAAAATGCATGTTAGTAGATATTACATGCATTATTAATGGTAAGAGTGTAAAATTAGATGAATTTTAATCATAATATGCCTATTGAATGTTTAAAACCGTGAAATTATTAAGTGTTATTGTGAGTAGTTTTAGTTAGTGATTTTTTGAAAGAAAAGTATTAAAGGTACTATAATTTAAATTAGAAATAAAATTTTTGTTAGATGAAAAATGCCATTACTAGTAGTTGATGATTACTACTGCGTGTTATATTTTTATTTTAAAAAAGAGTTTATTAAGTTGTAAACCTTGTTATATGTTAGTATAGTTATATGAAATATCATGCTTTTAGTAATTATTCTATAGTTTAGTATATTATATTGATTTTTACTAGATAAAAAACTAAATTGATATTATTATATGCTTTTGACAATGGACTATTAATTATTTTTAGAAAAAACTTTTTATTTTATATGCCTGTTTCGTCCCTTGTTTGAACAGGCGATATGAAATGAGGGAAAGCTGGGACTCTTCAGCAAACACTTTCCGTCATATTTATTTATTAGTAAGTAACATTCCTGATTAGTGTGATGTTTAGTAAACAAGCAGAAGGATTCTGTTTATATGTTGTATAATTATAGTTAATATATATTACCTTTTGGATAAATTATTTTTTCTTCCTATCCTTTAAAAAACCACGATGTTAATTAAGAGAGTTTTGATAATTTATTGATAAAAAGTTTTACAAATTATATTGCATAATAGTTTTGTTGATTTTATTAATAGATATTGCGCTAAAAATTTAATAGACATACTAATTAATTTTTATTTTTTAAAAAAATTCATAATTATTTTGATTTATAATATTATATTTTAGATGCATAATAAATAAACCAAACAGTTATCTAATAAATATTATTTGAGTTTTGTAAAGTGTTTTTATTATGTATCCAAAAGTCTTGTTATGCTTGTGATATATCTTTTCACGTATTACTAAATTTTAATGGGTCTTAGTTGCACTTAGCCATAAATATTTTGTGTCATACTCTTTCTGTATCTCTTTTTTTGTTCATTATATATTCTGAACTTTAATTTATCTTATAAAACTAGAAGATTACGTAAAAAAAATATCTATTATTTGTTATTTCTAACAGAAAATTATTTAAAAAACGGAGTGTTTTACTTACACTTATCTAAAAAATGTATAAATATTTTTTAAAATTTTTTACATTAACTTTACTATCCTATGGTTTTTATAAACCAGAAATGTTTAAAAAAATATATTTTCCAAAAAGTTAAAGTAGTAAAAGTACCTCGTTGTGGTCTTCCAGGTTTCTTTTTCTGCTGGGTAAGTTGTCTACAGGCGTCGTCTCTTCCACAAAATCTTCTATATTTCCTAGCCTTTGAATTTCTTCTTCAGCTGCATCCATGTTGGCTATCGTAAAAAATAATAATCATAACATAAAATCATAAGATGGGAATAAAAAACATAGGTAAAAAACATATATTATGGCAGAAAGTAATTTTTCATAATTTTTTAATATTTTTCTGCACAATAAATGATGTTTTCAGATCTAAATTGGTATATTTTTATTTTAATCATTTCAAGTATTTGTAAATTGATTTGAAATGAACCTCTGGCATTAATCCAACAACATTTAGTGTTTAAGTACTGTCGCTTCCTGGTGGCATTCGTGATTAATTTTTATTAAAACTTTCTTAAAACAAAGTAAAACAGCTGTTTATGAAAGAAATATAGTTTTTTTGTCAATCGCGATTTGATTAAAAACAAAATATTATAATTTTATTGTTTAATATAGTTTTAAAATGAACAAAAATATATATGTTTTCTAAAGAAAATCGTATAATATACTGATTTCTTGTAAAAATTCTTGTTTCAATGTTATATTCATGCAATTAGAAACATTTTTTGCAACTGCGTCGGCGAAACGTCGCATCGGCCAAATGGTCCGGGGGTGAAATGATCGTCGGCGAAATAGTCGTCGGCGAATTGTCGTCGGCGTAATGTACGGACACCCATTGAATCGCCATCTTATGATGGCTGCATACTTCTTTTCTAATTTTAACATCACTGAGGGGTTGATTGTTGTTGAAATTAAGATCGCCGGGCTGATTGTTGTTATGATTAAGGTCGCCAAGTGGGTTTTTTCAGCTTAGGCAAAAGTGATGGCTTATTTTCAATCTTTGAAAACATACCAAAATTTATCATTATTTTTTTTGTTTTTTAGGTTTTCCTTAGGCTTAGGTTTTGCTAAGGCTTAGGTTTTACTTAGGCTTAGGCTTAGGTTTTGCTTAGGCTTAGGCTTAGGTTTTGCTTAGGCTTAGGTTAGGCTAGGTTTAATGCGTAGTTTTTTTGTTTTTTCCAGAGTGCAGGCTAAACATGGAAATCGATTTTAAGTTTATTAAGCTCCGTTTGCGCTAGTCCCGTGCACCCCACATGATATAAGCGGTTACAACAGAGGCATTCTCTGGTGACGACGTTGGATTTTAGGAGTTTTTCGCAGATCGCACAGTTTTCCATGTTAGTCGATAGGTGTCGCTTGAGATTAGAAAAGAAAGGACTAAGAAAGTCGGTAATTAAGTTGGATAGAAAGATTGAGACGTAAAGTAAATAAAGTTCTGGAAGTTTTTCTACAAAAATCAAGATGGCCGACAAATAAAATTTGATATTTTTTAAAAAAAATAACGGTTTTTGAGTTAATTTGAAAGTATTATCCAGCAAAATTCAGCATAGGGTCATGCATTTAATTTTGGCACTTTTTCAAGTTTTGATTACATATCTTATTATAATTTGGTCCCAAATTTGAATTGAGAAGTGATTGATAGCTCGTTAGAAACTAGATAGATGGGCAAAAAACGGACAGTCATAACATCATCTGCCAATTTTTTTGTTGGCTGTAGTAACTTCTTGAAGGAAAATGGGCAAAAGGTGCATTTAATTTCGACACTTTAATTTTGTTTTCAATTTTTCACTCAGATAAAAACAAATTAAAAGAAAAAACACCAATATGGCAGTAAATGTAGCAGTCAACTTTCTAATAAGCCATTAACTATTAATATTGACCTAAAAACAATAAAGTTATAGCCTGAAGAAAAAAGTGCCGAAATTAAATGCTCCAAACGAATTTTCCAAAGTGGCCATTTTCGATGAAATTTACGTATATGTTGATTGTTATGAATATCAGTGTGTTTTTTTATTTTTTTAATTTATGTATTGGGTTGGGTCTAAATGTAACGCAAAATTTTTATATTAAAAAAAAACTAAAAATTTAATACGTAAACGTCAAATCCGGTTTACTGAAATTATTGAATTAGAAAACAATTTTACAGAAATAATGTTTTCATTTTTACTAAAATGATAAAATAAACTATAAACGTTTAATTTTAATACACAGATTTTGTACTCGTGGCTATGCTTTAATATGTGTATTCACCGTTTCATTCATCATATTCACCGCCCTTTTGAGCCAATATCCGGAAAGGTAGATAATAGCAAGAACGCATAATGTATTGTATTAAACAATTTTTCTAATTACACACATATTATTCCACAAGCTAGATTTTTAATCATGTAAAAAACTACTCTTATGCATTCTTGATCTTGATAATTGAATACGAATCATCCGGGACAAATGTTTCGAATGATTCTTATTATCCGCCGTTCGGTCTAGTACGCAAAAGCTCGGCTAGCCTGTAAATTGTATTTTTAATGTTTAATAACGTTTCCAAAATTATTTAATTTACAATTCAAAAATATTGACCTTTTAAAAAACTTTTATAAGTACATTTAATTTTGCGTACGGTGCAGTTTCATTCTGTTTTTTTCCCCTTTTGATTTCATCTGTTGGAAGAATCCTTTTGTTGTAATAATACCTCCACGCGTTCGCACAGCAAAAGAATAAATATTCCTTCCAATGCGTTTTTATCTGCTCAGCTGTCGATCAATAAAAGGCCGGGCTGGGGCGCGGGTTGACTGACAAGTGGATAGTGAACGCCGACTCGCGCGCACACAGTGCCAGATGACAAGTGACGAGCCGAGTGTGTGTGTGCAGGGGAGCAAAAGTAACACAGCGTTCTCGTTTTTCGTTATTCATTGCATTGCGGCCAAAGCCTCGCGTCTGTACAACTACACTTTGTGGGAATAAATATGCGCCGTTTTTAAATGATTTTACCGTGTTGCGTTGTTTAATAAACGTTTTTTATATTTTTTAACGGATTATTTATAAATGTTTGCAAAAAAGCAATGTTATATTATACATTGATGATTGTTTTGCCAAAGTTGTTTGCGTTTTTTTATAATTCTATCTTCACTGGGTTTTTTTTAAAATAAATTTGTTTATATTTTGTTTTCGATACTACAAATTTGTTTATAATAAAATTTTAGCGATTTTTTCGTAAATGAATCAAATTTTAACCGAATAATTTTAAAAAAAGAGTAGTCCGTATTTTTTTGTACTCAAATCGCAGATTTTTGTTATAAAATTTGTCATTTTGCAATACCAAAAACACTGAAACTAGTGTATTTGGTGGAATATACCCCTTTTGAAAATTTTTGGTATATTCCCGGAATTTGGGAGGCTGAAAGGTGCACCCCTTATAAATCCGAGTAATCCATTGTAAAGTTTTGTTGTTAATATTTTGGTTTTAAATTGGTTTATTTCACAAATTTATTGTTTTAAATTATTATAATGGCATTAAAAATGCCAAAAAATAATCAGATTAAACAAGTATAAATAGCGTTTTTACGAGTCATGTTAAAATTATAAGAAATTGATTAAAGCAAGCCCCAAACATACTTAATCCAAAGTTTCAAAAGCACAAAAACAAAAAGTTCGATTTTGGGTTAATTCTAAAAATGTTCTGGAACATTGATCAATTGGTTCCCTACCCCTGAACGGTGTCCGAACTGCACCTAAATTTTAGGAGAGATGGTATCTCCAGCTTTATGGCGTTTTTTTGGAGGGCATTCTCCTAACTCTCGAGCCAAATCTAACCTTCCAATTCCTCCCTTCACAATTTTAAGCTTTTTATGGCTTAAAACATTAATTTTGACCTTAAAACTTAAATAAAACGGCATTTCTTATTTATTTCTAATAAAAAGTAGTTTTTTTGAACCTGATTTCTTTCTGCAGTAACCATAGTTATGTATGACGTCATGAATAAACAATTTGTTTTGTTTGTTTTTTTTGGACCAGAATTTTTTACTGCATAAGTGATGAAGTTTTTTAAAAATGCACCACCAACCAAAGCACTCAGAACAACGGTTTTAGACTATTTACAATGGATAACTAAAAAACATACCTGTCCATCACGTAAATATCCATGTTTTAAAGAAATGTTCTGCCACATAAAACTTTTGGTTTAATATTTAAAATATAACATGATATTATTGCTCTTTATCAAGTATCGAGTAGCCTACATGTTTTGATAATTTTAGGCCAGCTCAAAAACAAAAAAAAAAATATTTTTAAGCGTGTAAAATTCGAAGGAACGGGTAAAAATCGATTTTCAGTACAAAAATTTTCATGTAAATTTTTCCATAAAAACATGATATTCTGTCTCTCCATTGACCAATGTTTCTCATTCATATATTTAAGCAGTTAAGAAACAAACTATTTTTCAAGTATTGCAAAATCGAAAGAATCGTAACTGACGTTGTTTTTCGTAAATGTTGCTAACATTCAGTTTCTTTGTAAATATATTCAAATCAAAAAATTATTGATTTTCCTTTATACTATAGCATTATAGAGGATTTTTGCAAACAGGATTACATGTAAAATTTTTTCGGAAAGTTTTTCCATAGGTGTTTTGTGTTGAATCTCTATGCATGATGCATCTCTAGGCAAAATTAATAACACAAAAGAATGTCCGATTACACACATACACATGTACACATAAACATACACCACATACAAACTTTTGTGCGATTTTTTTTGCAAAAATCCGCCATTTTTCGCTACCTTTTCCACACAGCAATTTATAACTTTGTGTTATTCTCTGGTTTAAGAGATAGGGGAAAATTTTAACAAAAAATTCGTTTCGTTTGAGCTTTTATGACTTTTGAACCTGCCGCAATTATTATGTAAATATCTCAGGTTAAGATATTTGAACTTTTGGCTGAAATTTTTTTAAAAATTTTGAGGGGTTAGCCCCAAAAAACCTTTCAAATTTAGGAACAATTTTTTCCAGCAAAGTTTTTATTTTTTTACCATATGAATCGCTACATCCTAAAAATACTTTTCTAAACTCAAAAATATATAATTTGTTAGAGGTATTGTATATGTGTCAGGTACCACGAGGGGTTAAAAGGTGTTAATTTTACGATTTTTTGTAAAAATAGTTTATGTTGCGGGGCGGGGCCAAAGTGCTCTATTTTGGACAGTGCTCAAAAACTGTTTAAGCCACAGGTTTGAGACCGCGTAAATTTTGGTATTTATTATATTACAGCTTTTGGTGACGGTCCCAAAATTTTTTTTGGGGTCCTAAGGTACTGCACGTGCACCCCAAAAACTTTTAACACAGTTCTTCTAATTAGGTCAGTAATTTATTATTTTAAACCTCCCGAGGAATTGATTTTAAAAGTATATAAATTTTTGTTTTAAAATGTCGGGTAACCAAAATACTGACCCCTTTGTACTCCCAAAAATTAGTAGGGGGTGCTTTTTTTTTTTATCATTTTTAAGTCATGCTTATATTCATATTAAACCTCTATGCGTGCTGATTTCAAAAGTATTAATTTTAGGTTAATGTTTTTTTATGATTACCCGGTTAAATACCCCTAAATTAAGAAAACTGTAATTTTTTTCAATTTTTCATTTTAAGTTTTGTGTTTATAGTCGTATGAAAGCTCTCGACGCACTGACTTCAAAATTGCATTGTTTATTAAAATTTGTTCAGTGGTTATTTATTTTTTGCACCCATCAATGTATTCCCAAAGCCCAAAATTTTTAGGGAGTCATTTTTATAAGTTTATTTAAATACCGTCATGTTTATACTCATATAAGTTCTTGCACGTGGTAATTTTGATTCCTTAATGTTACCATTTTTTAACCCGATATTTAGCGTCCCCATTTTTGGGTCATTTTTTATTTTTTATATCGGTTTGTTTGTCTCATATGGCTTTGGGGGTAAAAAAAAAAAAAAAAAGCAAATGGGAGTAAAAGGGGTCAGTATTTTGGTTACCCGACATTTTAAAACAAAAATTTATATACTTTTAAAATCAATTCCTCGGGAGGTTTAAAATAATAAATTACTGAACCTAATTAGAAGAACTGTGTTAAAAGTTTTTGGGGTGCACGTGCAGTACCTTAGGACCCCAAAAAAAAATTTTGGGACCGTCACCAAAAGCTGTAATATAATAAATACCAAAATTTACGCGGTCTCAAACCTGTGGCTTAAACAGATTTTTGAGCACTGTCCAAAATAGAGCACTTTGGCCCCGCCCCGCAACATAAACTATTTTTACAAAAAATCGTAAAATTAACACCTCTGAACCCCTCGTGGTACCTGACACATATACAATACCTCTAACAAATTATATATTTTTGAGTTTAGAAAAGTATTTTTAGGATGTAACGATTCATATGGTAAAAAAATAAAAACTTTGCTGGGAAAAAATTGTTCCTAAATTTGAAAGGTTTTTTGGGGTTACCCCTCAAAATTTTTAAAAAAATTTCAGCCAAAAGTTCAAATATCTTAACCTGAGATATTACATAATAATTGCGGCAGGTTCAAAAGTCATAAAAGCTCAAACGAAACGAATTTTTGTTAAAATTTCCCCTATCTCTTAAACCAGAGAATAACACAAAGTTATAAATTGCTGTGTGGAAAAGGTAGCGAAAAATGGCGGATTTTTGCAAAAAAATCGCACAAAAGTTTGTATGTGGTGTATGTTTATGTGTACATGTGTATGTGTGTAATCGGACATTCTTTTGTGTTATTAATTTTGCCTAGAGATGCATCATGCATAGAGATTCAACACAAAACACCTATGGAAAAACTTTCCGAAAAAATTTTACATGTAATCCTGTTTGCAAAAATCCTCTATAATGCTATAGTATAAAGGAAAATCAATAATTTTTTGATTTGAATATATTTACAAAGAAACTGAATGTTAGCAACATTTACGAAAAACAACGTCAGTTACGATTCTTTCGATTTTGCAACTTAAAAAATAGTTTGTTCTTAACTGCTTAAATATATGAATGAGAAACATTGGTCAATGGAGAGACAGAATATCATGTTTTTTATGGAAAAAATTTACATGAAAATTTTTGTACTGAAAATCTCATTTTTACCCGTTCCTTCGATTTTTACACGCTTAAAAGTATTTTTTTTTTGTTTTTGAGCTGGCCTAAAATTATCAAAACATGTAGGCTACTCAAATCTTTGATAAAGAGACAATAATATCATGTTATATTTTAAATATTAAACCAAAAGTTTTATGTGGCAGAACATTTCTTTAAAACGTGGATATTTACGTGATGGACAGGTATGTTTTTTTAGTTATCCATTGTAAATAGTCTAAAATCGTTGTTCTGAGTGCTTTGGTTGGTGTTGCATTTTTAAAAAACTTCATCACTTATGCAGTAAAAAATTCTGGTCCAAAAAAAACAAACAAAACAAATTGCTTATTCGTGATTTCATACATAACTATGGTTACTGCAGAAAGAAATCAGGTTCAAAAAAACTACTTTTTATTAGAAATAAAATACGAAATGCCTTTTTATTTAAGTTTTTAAGGTCAAAATTAATGTTTTAAGCCATAAAAAGTTTAAAATTGTGAAGGGAGGAAATTGGAAGGTTAGTTTGGTTCGAGAGTTTGGGAGAATGCCCTCCAAAAAAACGCCATAAGAAGCTGGAGAAAGTACCATCTCTCCTAAAATTTAGGTGCAGTTCGACACCGGTTTCAGGTAGGGAACCAGATTAGATCAAATGTTCCAGAACATTTTTAGAATTAACCCAAAATCGAACATTTTTTGTTTTTGTGCTTTTGAAACTTTCAAATAAGTGAATGTTTGGGCTTTGCTTTAATCAATTTTCTTATAATTTTAATTTAATGACTCGTAAAAACGCTATTTATACTTGTTTAATACTGATTATTTTTTGGCATTTTTAATGCCATTATAATAATTTAAAAGTTAGAATAATTTGTGAAATAAGACCAATTTTAAAACCAAAATATTAAGCAACGAAAAACTTTACAATGGATTACTCGGATTTATAAGGGGTGCACCTTTCAGCCTCCCAAATTCCGGGAATATACCAAAAATTTTCAAAAGGGGGTACTATTCCACCAAATACACTAGTTTCAGTCTTTTTTGTATGCAAAATGACAAATTTTATAACAAAAATTTGCATTAGTACAAAAAATACGGACTACTCTTTTTTTGAAATTATTTGTTAAAATTTGAAATTCATTCAAAAAAATGCGCTAAAATTTTATTATAAACAAATTTGTAGTATCGAAAACAAAAATATACAAACAAAATTTATTTTAAAAAAAAAACCCAGTTAAGATCAATTTATAAAACACAAACAACTTTGGCAAAACGATCATCAAATGTATAATTTGACGTTGCTTTTTTGCAAACATTTTTTATGAATAATTGCGTTCAAAAATATAAAAAAAAACGTTTCTAGAACAACACAACACGGTAAACGGAGAAGACGGGCAGCTATTATTCCGCGATTGTACGGAGCGCGAGGCTTTGGCCGCAATAAATAAATAACGAAAAACGAGAACGCTGTGTTACTTTGCTCCCCTGCACACACACATGCGGCTCCGTCCATCCTCGTCTGGCACTGTGTGCGCGAGTCCGGCGTTCCCAGGGCTCCTCCGCTTGTCCGCAACCCCCAGCCCGGCTATAAAAAATAGACAGCTGAGCAGATATGAAAACGCATTGGAACGAATAATTATTCTTTTGCTGTGCGAGCGCGTGGGAATTAAAATATATTACAACAAAAGGATTTTTCCAAACAGATGAAGTGAAAAAAGGGGAAAAAACAGAATGAAACTGCACCGTACGCAAAATTAAATGTACTTATAAAAGTTTTTTAAAAGGTCAATATTTTTGAATTGTAAATTAAATAATTTTGGAAAACGTTATTAAACGTAAAAAATACAATTTACAGGCTCAGCCGAGCTTTTGTCTAGACCGAACGGCGGATAATAAGAATCATTCAAAACTCCGGCCGGGAATGATTCGTATTGATCTGTCGAGATCAAGAATGCATAAGGAGTAGTTTTTTACATAATTAAAAATCTAGCTTGTGGAATAATATGTGTGTAATTCAAAAAATTGTTTTAATACAATACATTATGCGTTCTTGTCATTTATCTACCTTTCCGGATATTTGGCTCGAAAGGGCGGTGAATATGATGAATGAAACGGTGAATACACATATTAAAGCATAGCCACGAGTACAAAAATATATATACTAAAATTAAACGTTTATAGTTTATTTTATAATTTAGTAAAAATGAAAACATTATTTTCTGTAAAATTGTTTTCTCATTCAATAATTTCAGTAAACCGGATTTAACGTTTACGTATTAAATTTTTAGTTTTTTTTTAATATAAAAATTTTGCGTTACATTTAGACCCAACCCAATACATAAATTAAAAAAATAAAAAAACACACTGATATTCATAACAATCAAAATCTACGTAAATTTTATTTAAAATGGCCACTTTGGAAAATTCGTTTGGTGCATTTAATTTCGGCACTTTTTTCTTTCAGGCTATAACTTATTGTTTTTAGGTCAATATTAATGTTTAATGGGTTATTAGAAAGTTGACTGCTACATTTACTGCCATATTGGTGTGTTTTTTTGAATTTGTTTTTATCTGAGTGAAAAATTGAAAACAAAATTAAAGTGCCGAAATTAAATGCACCTTTCCCATTTCCTTCAAGAAGTTACTACAGCCAACAAAAAAATTGGCAGATGATGTTATGACTGTCCGTTTTTTGCCCATCTATCTAGTTTCTAACGAGCTATCAATTACTTTAAATTCAATTTCGGACCAAATTATAATAAGATATGTAATCAAAATTTGAAAAAGTGCCAAAATTAAATGCATGACCCTATGCTATTGTGGGCATACTTTCAGAATACAGCTCAGAAACCATTATTTTTTTTAAAAAATATCAAATTTTATTTGTCGGCCATCTTGATTTTTGTAAAAAACTTCCAGGAAATTTATTTACTTTACGTCTCAATCTCTATCCAACTTAATTACCGACTTTCTTAGTCCTTTCTTCTAATCTCAAGCGACACCTATCGACGTAACACTGGAAAACTGTGCGATCTACGAAAAACTCCTGAAAATCCAAGAACGTCGTCACCAAAGAAATGCCTCTGTTGTAACCGCTTATATCATGTGGGGTGCACGGGACTAGCGCAAACGGAGCTTAATAAACTTTAAATCAATTTCCATGTTTAGCCTCCACTCATGGAAAAACAAAAAAACTACGCATTAAACCTAGCCTAACCTAAGCCTAAGCAAAACCTAAGCCTAAGCCTAAGCAAAACCTAAGCCTAAGCCTAAGTAAAACCTAAGCCTTAGCAAAACCTAAGCCTAACAGAAAATTTAAAAAACAAAAAAAAAAAAATAATGATAAATTTTGGTATGTTTCCAAAGATTGAAAATAAGCCGTCGCTTTTGCCTAAGCTGAAAAAACCCACTTGGCGACCTTAATCATAACAACAATCAGCCCAGCGATCTTAATTTCAACAACAATCAACCCCTCAGTGATGTTAAAATTCAAAAAGAAGTATGCAGCCATCATAAGATGGCGATTCAATGGGTGTCCGTACATTACGCCGACGACAATTCGCCGACCGGCTATTTGGCCGAGCGACGATCCGTTCACCCCCCGGACCATTTCGGCCCGATGCGACGTTTCGCCGACGCAGTTGCAAAATAATGTTTCTATTAATTGCATGAATATAACATTGAAACAAGAATTTTTACAAAATCAGTATATTATACGATTTTCTTTAGAAAACATATATATTATTGTTCATTTTAAAACTATATAAAACAATAAAAAATTATAATATTTTGTTTTTGATCGAGATAGCAATTGGCAAAAAAACTGTATTTCTTTCATAAACAGCTGCTTTACTTTGTTTTAAGAGAAAGTTTTAATAAAAATTAATCGCCGAATGCCACAGGAAGCGACGGTACTAAAAGTGCTAAATGTTGTTCGATTAATGCCAGAGGTTTAGTTTAGAAAAAAATCGATTTTCAAATACTTGAAAAAATGATTAAAATAAAAATATACCAATTTGCAGATCTGAAAACATCATTTATTGTCCAGAAAAATCTTTTAAAAAATTATGAAAAATTACTTTTATCCCATAATATATGTTTTTACCTATGTTTTTGTATTCCCATATGATTTTATGTTATGATTGTTATCTTTTACAATAGCCAACATGGATGCAGCTGAAGAAGAAGTTGAAAGGCTGGAATAAACGAAGTTTATGTGGAAAAGACGACGCCTGTGAACGACTTACCAGCAGAAAAAGAAACCTGGAAGACCACGACGATGTACTTTTACTACTTTAACTTTTTGGAAAATATATTTTTTAAACATTATGGTTTATAAAAACCATAGGATAGTAAATTTAATGTACAAAAATTTTTAAAAAATACTTATACATTTTTAAGATAAGTGTAAGTAAAACACTCCGTTTTTTTTAAATAATTTTCTGTTAGAAATAACAAATGATAGATATTTTTTACGTAATCTTATTCCAGTTTTATAAGATAAATTAAAGTTCAGAATATATAATGAACAAAAAAAAGATACAGAAAGAGTATGGACACAAAATATTTATGGCTAAGTGCAACTAAGACCCATAAAAAATTGCAGTAATACGTGAAAAGATATGTCACAAGCATAACAAGACTTTTGGATTCATAATAAAAACACTTTACAAAACTCAAATAATATTTATTAGATAACTGTTTCGTTTATTTATTATGCATCTAAAATATAATATTATAAATCAAAATAATTATCAAATTTTTTTAAAAAATAAAAATTAATTCGTATGTTTATTAAATTTTTAGCGCAATATCTATTCATGAAAACAACAAAACTATTATGTCAATATAATTTGTAAAACTTTTTATCAATAAATTATCACAAACTCTCTTAATTAACATCGTGGTTTTTTAAAGGATAGGAAGAAAAAATAATTTATCCGAAAGGTAATATATATTAACTATAATTATACAACATATAAACAGAATCCTTCTGCTTGTTTACTAAACATCACACTAATCAGGAATGTTACTTATTAATAAATAATTATGACGGAAAGTGTTTGCTGGAGAGTCCCACTTCCTCATTTCATATCGCCTGTTCTAACAAGGGACGAAACAGGTATATAAAATAAAAAGTTTTTCTAAAAATCAATAAGAGTCCATTGTCAAAAGCATATAATAATATCAATTTAGTTTTTTATCTAGTAAAAAATCAATATAATACTAAACTATCGAATCATACTAAAAGCATGAATAATCATTAATAATTATTTCATATCACTATTACTTAACATATAACAAGGTTTACAACTTAATAAACTCTTTTTTTGAAATAAAAATATAACACGCAGTAGGTAATCATCAACTATCATAATGCATTTTCATCTAACAAAAATTTGTAATTTTAAATTATAGTTATTTTAATCTTTCTTTTCAAAAAATCACTGACTGAAAAGTTTCTCGCGATGACACTTTAATAATTTCAGCGGTTAAAGGTGGGAAAAATAACATATATGATTAGAAATTCATCTAATTTTACACTCTTACCATTAATAATGCATGTAAATACTGTACTACAACATGCATTTTGCATATATACAAAATGTCTATACATGTATGCTTTTGCATACATGTGAAATGTCTCTTTCGTTCACTATATGCTTTATGCGTGTGCGTGAAAAATGTCTTCTTTTAGCATGTATGTTTACACGTTTACATATGATATGTATCTTCAGCGTGTAAGTTTACACATACATAAAAAAAGTCTCTTAGCAGATATGCAATAGTGTTATGGCGAAGGGCTCGACGCGTACTTTATTAATGGTTTTTCTTAACAAGTACATTAAAAATGTGTCAATACATTATTTCATATATTTTGCGTCGATTTCAAAAATGTTTATAGTCTTCACTAAAAATATTTTTATAGTTTTAATTTTTCTGAAAAATATTTCGTTGACTTCCACACATTAATTTTTCCTACTTTTCTCAAACAAACTCCATCTTTTTTATTATGCCTAACTTATACAAAATGAACTAGGTTCGCTACGTTAAAATTAAAATGAAATTTAGTTTTCGATGTCCGATCTAGCTGTATTTTTCGACTTCAGGCTGCGTCATAGTTTAAATTCAAAATACAACGGGCAATTCCGTTATTTTTAGATGTGCTCTGCGCGGCGGGTCCTCACCACTCTGTCGCTTCTACAGGTGCCCATTTCCTCAGTTTTAGAATTGTTAATTTGCTAAACAGCGGCCGATGTTATTTTTGATAATATTGATTCAGATTTTATTATGATTTTATGCTATTTCTTTCGCCGACACTTTCAAAAAAATGCATCTAACTATTTCGATGTTCAAAACCGATTGATTTAAAAGAAACAAAAGGAAATTACCTAAGTAAATTATTATCCTTTGAAACCTATTTAATGTTTGTATAAATATTTTAAAAAAATGGGTGTTTCACTATACAGTTATCTAAAATTATCCTCCCACGCGATCCACAACTGCCTGGCCGCGAAAATCAATTCTGCATCTGGAAGAAGGCGGAGGCGGAAAAATCCAAGAAGCTGTGTTTTTTTTTAAACTGACAAAAAGTTTATTAATATTCAATTTAACAATTGAAGCGTTTTAGACCTTCCTGAACTTTTAGGTCAAATCATAAATAAGAGTAACAAATAATAACCAGTGCAAACAATCTCTTAACTTTTTTAGAAAAAGTTCACTGGTCCTTATATTAAACTAGCCTTGAAAAATGCTCTAGAATAAGCAGGGAAAAAGGGCGATTTTACCCCGGGCGTATGTTTAGACAGAAAAGATGCAGACTAGTCTCAGATGGACATTATGTGGACTATAGGAAATTTGCATTTGGTTTGGCCAGCTGCTCACTAAATAAAAATTTCTACGATATGATAATGATTTGTTTATACATTGATCTAATCACACAGCACTGTTGCATTTTTTTTAGTTTGATGAAATGTCAATTGAAAAAATTATGCTCACAGCAATCTTTGACAAGCGGAAATCGCCACTTTTTCAAATTTATAGTTGTTTGTTTAACAGACAGATATAACCTTGTAATTTAAAAAGCTGCGATTTCACGCTTGTCAAAGATTGCTATGAATATGATTTTTTCAATTCACATTCCATCAAACTAAAAAAAAATGCAACAGTACTGTGTGATTAGATCAATGTATAAACAAATCATTATCATATCGTAGAAATTTTATTTAGTGAGCGGCTGGCCAAACCAAAAGCAAAAAATTTTCTATAGTCCACATAATGTCCATCTCGGAAATTAGGCCACTTTTTCTGTCTAAACATACACCGGGGAAAAATCGCCCTTTTCCCTGCTCTATTCTTAGAGCATTTTTCAAGGCTAGTCTACCACTTTTTTTTGAATTAAATTAAAAAATAGCCTAATAAACTATAGCATTTTTAGCTCGCAATGACATCTTATTATAATCATTCATTTGCCGACATAAAGTGAAAATAATAATAAGAAGAAGATGAATTTAAATTACAAATTAACCCACGTTGTTTAATTATCGTTAGTCAGAGCAGTTGCGCTCCAGACAAATTTTACCTACGTTCTCTAAATATAGTTGGCGCGATGCCTGCGCCAAATGATTGCAATTATAATTTTTAATAAAGAAAAAATAATAATGAGATGATGAACATGAATAACAAAATTTACTCACATTGTTATAAGTATAATTGGCGTGGTGCCGTGGGTTAAATTGCAGTTGGCACCCCGCACCACCGATAATTACGGCGCGTCACACTCCCGCGCCACCGACACTATTATTATTTTTAATAAATAAAACTTTGAATTAATTTTGCCTCATTCAGTCGCGCTGTTTCATAAATGTTACTAACATTTTGATTCTTTGTAAATATTAGAAAATGAAATACTATGATGAAGCATCAGGATTTTTGCCATTAATATTTATGATTTTCCGTTTTTTTATAAGTTTATCCGAAAGTCTATTGCATTTTTGCTCTTTT
>JASAMX010032088.1:0-18994 GCA_030248175.1 Microlaimidae sp. YZB2_3 | reverse complement strand
GGTAAGAGTTTCAGTACATTTTGACAAGGTGCCTCTGTATAAAGAACCTATGTCATGTCATGCGGAGTTTCAAAAGATAAAGCTTCCTATTCTAACTATTTATTACTAGCCTTTTTTAAACAAAAAATCATTAAGATTCTGGGTGATATATAGATCCGCATTTTTCAATTTTTTTATACACAAACTGTTTAACAAATAGGTTTTTAAACTTTCAAGTGGAACTTCGGAGCCTTAAAGGTGCGGTGCGGAGTCAAACTTTTTGTTTTGATTTTGATAATTTTTTGTGAAAGCCTTACCCCTGCCCCCATTAGCCCACAAAAATCTTTTCAACAAAATATCTCCAGTGATTCAGGAGTTATGACCTCCCCCCCAAAATGGCATTTTTTAACAATTCCGTACGTGAAAGATTGCTTAATGGGTATAACGATTTACGTAACATATGCACTACAACAAGCGGCTGCTTTCTACTTTAATTTGATACTTTGATCGTTAAGATTGGTGCAGTATTTGTTGAAATATTGCGTTTCCCGCACAAAAAAACCGCGATTTTTTCGTTAAAAACAAACGACGGCAATGATTTTGTTTCCTTCACTTTCTTTTCTTTCCTTCACTTCCAGTTTTTAACGAAAAATCGAGTGGTTTTTGTACGAGAAACGCAATATCTTGACAATACAGCACCAATCTTAACGATGAAGGTATCAAATTAAAGTGGAAAGTAGCCGATTTTTTGAGTGCATAATTTAAATCGTTATACCCATTGAGCAATTTTTCACGTACAGAATTGCGAAAAAACGCCATTTTTGGAGGGTCATAACTCCTGAACCACTGGAGATATTTTTTTGAAAAAATTTTTGCGGGCTATTGGGGGCAGGGGTAAGGTGTTTACAAAAAATTATTAGAATCGAAGACAAAAAGTTTGACTACGCACCGCATCTTTAAGGGAAGGTGGCGGGAGGGTAGGTGTTTTTGGTCAGGTCCGCTAAGGGGGTTCAGCTCGGCTGAAAGGTCAAAATTTTAGATCCCCCTGGACCCCCCTGGCTTTTTAGGGGGTCCGAAATTTTGGCTCTAGGGAGGGGGTGGACGTGGATCCCTCTGTCTCCCCCCAAAAAAAACACCTATGGTTCACAATACTAGAAGCATTGAGAATTTACTGCTGAAAAAAGTCAAACAACATTAAAATTAACAAAACTGATAATAACTAAAATGCTAACAACATTAAAAGTAAATTTTACCATAAGCCCCGCTGGAACTCTCCAGCTGAAGAACACTATCGAAAAGAGCTTCCACCAAATATTCGCAATTTTTCTGAGTTGGCTTGTCACAGTTCTTCAACAAACTGCTCACTAAATGCTGCAAGTCGTCCGTTGCTGCTTTTTCCTTGCACAGCTGCACAACATCAGTTATCATACGAACCTAAATTGGAAAATAACGTATATAAAAGTCTGATTATTTAGACAAAAACATAGCGTAAAAAACGCGGATATAAGAACGTCCCAATTAATTTGGTCCTTTCTTAAAGTTCAAGTAGCGAGGCACGGTAATAATCAAAAAAGTGTTTGAGAGGTAAACCGATACACTTTTGTTTGGCGTTTACCACGTTTTAACACACAAATTTTGACACATTTAGCTTTAAAAGCCTAGCCTAGCTTTCCAAACACATCCCTTATACCCTCCACATTTCCAAACACATCCTTTATACCCTCTATAAAAATATTATCTCGACACCCGCACCCACCTAAATTGGAGAAAATTTAACTATGCCATAAAAACTGATACTGGAAATTTTATCTCAAAACAGATTTTACCTTTTTCAGCATATAGGTTTTATCACGATGTTTTCCGTGGTGCTGTAACCACAGAGACTGGAAAGTTTCACTGACTAGTTTTCTAATTGCCTCTTCGGAATCTCTAATCTAAACACCAAAAATTAGAATACAATTTCATACAATTTCTTTTAATAAAAAACACTATTAAGTTTTAAATAAATCGATTTTCAAGTAAAAGATCAGCTGCGCTTTATGTCTTTTTTTCTTTTTTGTTTTAATTTCTGTTTTTTTAGTGCAGAATATGTAATATTTTTTTATTAATCCAATATTAATGTCAAAGCACAGTGCTAAAACACACGACTGAGACCATTAATTGTTGTATTATTTAGGTATTTTTAAAAAAAGTACCCGTCTCAATATTCGTAAGCAAATATCTGCATTCTTTTCGTACTCTGGTCGGCTTTCGCAGATATCTCGCATTATTTTTATCACACGTTTCCGTACACTCAATGCCGTATCCTAAAAAAACATTTTTTGACATTATTGATCTGTAAACAACAATAATTGTGCAATGCAAAAGAAAACTGAGTATATACCGGCAACAGATGGGAATTTATCAAAAAATTTTATGAACGAGTAGAAAATTTAAGCAACATTATTCTTATTTTTCGTAACAATACAACGTTTTCCTTGACGAGATACACTTTAGATTTTAATTAATTCGGTCCTCAATTTTTGTGCAAACTTTTTTCAAAAAATTCAAACCAAGCAAGAAAACTGTCATAATTTAGTTTTAGCAAAAAAACTATTTTTTTAGAGCAGAAGCGGGCCAGCTATCGATATTCCATATTTTTTAAATTTTATCTATTTATTTAAAAGAAAGAAATACATACAGTCAGGGGCGTAGCCAGGATTTCGAAAAGGAGGGGGGTTGTACTTGTACCCCATACAAATTTTTCGAAAGGGGGGAGGTTGTATTGTAGGGGGTTGTACTTATACATGGGCAAGTTGGTCCGGAGTAGGGGGGGGGGTTAAAATTAAAAAAACGCAAAATACCCATATCGTTTTTTTTCTGGAGTGCATTTTACCCATATCGTTTTTCGATTTTAACGAAAAAATAGGTAAAAAACGCTAATTTTAGGTCAAAAAGGCCTTTTTATTGCATTTTTGAGCTTTTTATTGTATAAAACATTCATTTTGACCTCAAAACTTAAGTTTGGAGGCAGTTAGAAGTCACTTTAAAGACTTTTTTTCTTCATTTTTCCAAAATTGGGGGGTTAACCTTTTCTCCCCCCTTCTGAGTAATGGGGGGTTAAACCCCCTTCTCAGAATTTGGGAGGTGTTAACCCCCCAACCATACACGGGCAAGTTGGTCCGGAGTGGGGGGGTTAAACCCCAAATTAGGGGGGGGGGGTTAAAATCCGAGAAACGCAAAATACCCATATCGTTTTTCTACTGGAGTGCATCATAGGTCACCGAAGGGGGGGGGGGGGGGGGGGGGGGGGGGTCAGGGGGGGGCCCCCCCCCTCAGCCTCTGAGACCTTCCCCCCCCCCCTCCTAAGGCCCATTTTTGACCCCCTCCCCCCCAATCGACCCCCTTGAACCCCTGACCCCCCCCTAAGGCCCATTTTTGACCACCCCCCCCCACCAGACAATCCCAAAAAATGCTTAAAAAATGGTCAAATTTCGTCAAAAAATTGTCAATTTTGGTAAAAAAAAAACACCCCGGGGTGTGACCACCCCCCTGCTTTTTTTCAAAAAAAACACCCCGGGGTGTGTCCCCGCCCCCCCTGGAGGTCAACAACCTCCACACCCCGGGGTGTGGACCCCCCCTCCTGAGCCGTCGAAGGTCGGTGACCTATGGAGTGCATTTTACCCATATCGTTTTTCGATTTTGAAGGAAAAATAGGTTAAAAACACTAATTTTAGGTCAAAAAGCCCTTTTTATTGCATTTTTGAGCTTTTTATTGCTTAAAACATTCATTTTGACCTCAAAACTTAAGTTTGGAGGCAGTTAGAAGTCATTTTAAAGACATTTTTTTTCTTCATTTTTCCAAAATTGGGGGGGTTACCTTTTTCTCCCCCCCCACTTCTGAGTGGGGGGGGGGGTTAAACCCCACTTCTCAGAATTTGGGGGGGTTAACCCCCCCTAACCCCCCCTCCCGTGCCCATGTATGCCCCCAACCCCAGCTTCGTGCCCATGTATGGTTGTACTCCACATTTTCAAAATACCGTAAAAAATACATTAAAAAAGGGTAAAATTTTTTGCGCTTCGCACTAAGTGATTCTTTTTGCTTTTGTTTGCATAGATTTTCAAGTTAAACTTGAAAAATTATAGGTTTAAAAAGGTATAACATTAAAAATCGTGCAACAGCACAAAAAAATTTTCCAAAAATTGTCTTTAAAATTTATTATAAACATCACTTAAAAGTTGTAAAAGGTATATAAATGTCGAGTGCTGAGAGGAGCGAAGCACTAGAAAATTTTTTAAAATTGTTCTCTTAGTAATGTTTGAAAAAAGCAAAAAGCTAGACCACCTGGGTTATGGAAACAAAATACCCTAAAAAAGTTTGTGTAGGAACGGCATAGTCCCAAGTATTTTATAAACATTAATAAAATACAAACATAAATGGACAAGTAAAAGATAGTTTTTAATATATTAAATAAAAAAGTTTTACTTGATATTTAAAATAAGCTATTAAGATAAATTTATAAAAAAATTTTTGATTTAAATTTAAAGACAGTGGTGGGGGCTGGCCCCGTCGCGTTCTCCTCTGGGTTTGCCCCCCCCCCCCCCCCCAGCAATGAAAAAGTACCCTATAAAGATAAGCCATTTTTGACCTATGATGACGCCATCAGCGAAATTTTTGATTTTTAGCCTATTTCAATGTATTTTAAGCCATTTAGTACCTATTTTTACAATTTTTTTTTTTTTTTTCTTTTTTTTTTTTTTTTTTTTTCTTTTTGCTTTCTTTTTTCTTTTTTTTTGCTTGCCCCTGCCTTTCAAAATAAAAGTTTTTTTTTTCTTCTTTTTCTCTTTTTCCTGCTTGGTTGTTCCGAGTGTGCCTGTGTTTTGGATTTGCCCCCGTTTTAACCCCGTGGGGGGCAGTGCACAGGTCTGCAAAATAAAATAAGAAGCCTTGAGATAAAAAATTTTTAGTAGGACCCTCAAATTTTTCCCTCCGCCAGACCAAAAGAGGGGTTACAACCCCCATAACCCCTTCCCTGTCTACGCCCTTGCATACAGTATAAATACAATGCAATACATCAATCTCATAAACAACTGCTACACAGGTAATAATATAATAAGAGATAATGTGGACCGTGACCGCCTAATACTCTATATCATATACCAACACCAACACCGTTGTGGGTGTAAAGTTTTAGTCAAGGCCCACTCCTCCTAGGAGATTGCAGAGAGAAGATGTGAGTTTTACATCCTTTTTTAAGATAATAATATAAAATAAATAAATGAAATAACAAAAAAACTAAGGTAAATTAAGGTGAAATAAATATTGCGATAAATGTGTAATGTAAGATTACACTTGAAGGATGTTAATGACATATCTAATATAAATCCTTAGGCCTGCGTTTGGTAAGTGATCTTACCGCGGGAGGATTTGTTTTTGACACAAAAATTTATTAGTTTTATTTTTAAATTTGAGAGTTGCGCCACCATGATGGTTTAAACTGTAAGCCTGCATATTTTTTTAAAATACTAAAATATTGATAATTTGCTAAGGCCGAGGAGAAGGTTATTTAATAAAATGTTTTATATCACCGAAAATTTATAAAACACGAAACTAAGAAATTATGTTTTATCAATCTAAAAATTTTATTCAAAGATAAGATAAACAAGAAACATCAAAATTAGTAACATCATTCTGAAAACTGGTTTAAACTGTAGTTGTTAGGAGTTGATTGTTTGAACTCTATTCACATAGTTATTATATAAAGCGATAATTACTATACATAATATGCACATAATACGTAATAGGTATTTGTCAAATCTCTTTCGTTAGTTTTAAGACACAAAACTAAGAGGAACTTCCAAAGCATAATTTTAGCTTGCATCAAAAAACGGAAATAACCCTTACCAAAATTCGATTGGCGAGGACTTCGTAGTATCGATCGATGAGTTCAGGTTTTGCCATGATGTATTTCCCGATCAGATCCACAGCTGCCTCTCTCACACTGCTGTGCATGTCAAGTAGACGGGCGTTCACGCTCTTCTGCACGTCCACCTGAAGGTTTAATTATCAATTACATAACAATAGTGTGACAAATAACGTTGTTGTAATAATTAGACTTATAGGTAAATAAAATCTAGCTGATCTTGATAATTTCAGTATTGAATAGACTATAATAAAGACCTGTGCACTGCCCCCCGGGGGTTTTATTGGAGGGGGGCAATTCCAAAACGGGGGGCACGGGGGACGTGGGGCAACTTTTTTGAAAAGGGGGAGGGGGGCAAGCAGGGGAGAAAAAAAAGAGAAAAAAGGAGAAAAAAGGGAAAAAAGCGAAAATAAGGTAAAAATAGGTCTAAAATGCTTTAAAATGCATTGAAAAATAGGCTAAAAACTGCAAAAAATTCGCGATGATGGCGTCATTATAGGTAAAAATATCGCCATAATTTTAGGACACTTTTTCATTTTTTGGCGAAGGGGGCAATAAAATGGGGGGGAAATCCTCCAATAAAGCGGGGGGGGGGTTGCATTTCCATACCATGCACAGGTCTGTATATAAAACCATTCAAAATTTTTAACACAAGCTATTTTAATAATAAAGATAAAAACCCTACTTTAATAATTATTTATCAAATTACTTAATTTGGAACCTAAATGCAAATTTTTAAAGGGCTAAATTGGTTGATTTTTGTACAATTTGTAAAAAAGTGAAATTAAAAAATTTTTGCATTCTTATTTGTTTTTTTTAAAAACGTCATAACCGCACGATTTTGATTGGACCGCTTGTGTCTTCATTCTGATTTTCGCGGTCAGCCGAATATAATTCAACCAAAAATTTTTCAGATGGGCAAGACTTTAATTTTACTATTTTATTTTTACATTATCTTTTCCACTTTAACATTTTTTTATTTAATAATATTTAAAATTTTTTCCCAAGGTCCTGAAACCAGTTTTGTTAAAAATTTAACACTAGAGCAAATTAGGGTTAAAATTTTGACAACTTTTGACATTTTGATAGTTTGTTCAAATCTAGCCGGTGGCACCATTTTTGAATTTTTTAGAAGTTTTTTTTTTGAAAAAGCTTCGAAAAATATTACACAAATTATTATCATTTTTTCTTAATTAGATTTTGTTGAAAACAGCAAATTCAAATTAAGCTAGATAGACTTTATATGTAAATAATTATAAGCAGAACAACCATTAAAATCAAATTTAAGAGCCCACCCCAAAACTTCATTACCAATTCACGGGAAGTGAGAAATATTTATAACTGGATTTTTATTATGTCTGGTAATACGTGTTAGTGTTAAGTCGGATATAATTTACCCTGGTAAGAATAGTGGGATCCGCTTCTACCACTTGTGTAAGACAGCGCATAGCTTTTGTTCGCATTCCAACAGGGCCGCTATCATTAACAACCATGAGTATCTAAATTAACACAAAACATATTTTAGCCAATCTTATGATAAAACATTTAGAATTTAAAATTTCTGATACAATTTTAAATAATTTTTTCAGTATTTAATAACAAAAAACAATAAATTAATTTATTTTAGATTTTACGTCCGCAGAAAAAAATTTAAACTAACCTGTGTGAGGTAGCTCTGAAAACTCTGGCTGTAGGGTCTTTTTGAGGCCAGGTATTTCACCAAATATGAGGCTTGATCCTCGTTCAAAAGACGTCTGAAATTTTTAGCCATTTTTGCAAAGAAATTGTACTTTTCTACACCCAAATATTATAGACTATCTTCGGTAACCCCAAATTTTATGCAGGATGTGGCTAGCTTAAAGGATCCTAACATCCACCTCTCCCTTCTTTTTCTTTTAAAACCCGACCGTCCTCCCACGTCAAGATTTTGGAAGAGTAAATCCAGTAAAAATTATTTCAAAAGTATGCTGGTACCTCAAATACATCACAATGAACAGTGAATAATAAAATCCCAGCGTGTTTTTTAAATAAATCGGGGTAGGGACTTAAAATAGCAAGGAAGGACACCAACGAACCGAAAAAATATTTTGTTTAATAAAACGTTTAATGTTGAATTTTGTAAAAAACTAACTGATTATTGTCCTCTAAAGCCTGTTTATCTAGTTCTAAATCTCGATCGACCAGCGTGAGAAGGAACTGTCGCTTGGCGGTGGACTGCTGGACTACTTTTTGCCGCTGGTCCGTTTCCATATCATCATCTTCTACTTTTACTCCTAAAATTCTTTTTTTATAAACCAAATAATCGTTTTTACTGTTTAAGAGATTTTCAATTTAAGGTTATATAGACGTGACTTATCGCATAATGAATTGTGTTTTAATTTGCTGGCTTTTGAGCGGCGTTTTGATGCTTAACACATCACACACCAGAACTATGATTTTGTATATAACAAAAATGATCCCACCAGTATAAATGGACATCCTATTTTTAAGACAATGGCCTTAGGTGTTTAAGTGGGCGGAAGGATATTCGCATAACCGCCTTATGATTGCTTCGAGCTTCAATATTGATGGGTTTTCCTTTGCATCTAACTCCACATTTTAGACTGGACGAACTGGCATATAAAAAAGATTATTATGTGATTAAACACCCCCACGATCATGCCTACTCACCTAAGATGTACTCTGGCGTCTATCATAATGCACAATGTTGGATTTATAATTTATAAATATAAATGTCAGCACCACATGATACAACGAACAATATAAATTTAGCTAACCATGTTAATATCAAAATTTAACTTAACTTACCCTGACGCTGTAAACGTTCTACTTCTTGCTGACAGTCTTTAAACCATTGTAAAATATAAAAGTTTCCAGCAAACTATAAAAAATTAAAAAATATTTCACAGATTGATGGAATTCACAAGAATAATTACAACCTAAGAAAACTTATTTATATTTTTTTCTATGGCACTTAAAATAATAGCGTTTGATTTAACAAAAAAATGCTTTCAAAGTTATGCCCCTTTTTTCTCGACACCTCACTCTTAAAATGTCACAAGCTACCCAGATACGCTATTGCATGGTTTTTTTAAATACTGTAAATACTTTACCTCAACTGAGGGATCCCCTTCTCTAAGTAAATTCCAGAGATAATCTACTAGAGCTCTTTGCAATATTTGCATACGGTCTTCAGCAGGTATTTCTTCTTTAAATCTAAAAAACATTGGTTTTTAAAAAAAAATTTAAAAAATCTATTTAAAAATTAAATCTTCACTACGAAGTATTGTCATTTTTACGTTGGGATTGTTAAACTATTATTTATGAAGCATTATAATAGTAACTTCAAAGTACGCCGTCAACGAAGAGGTAATTTTGTGGGAGTAAAACCAACTATTATGACAAATTATAACTACGAAGCATACATAAACATGAGAACTGTGAAATTTTTTGGAATAAGAACTGAATGACTAACAAGATAATAAAAAAAAACTTACTATTATTTTTTCTGAAAGAAATAAAAGGAGATTTCACCGAAATTTAGCTAGAAAAAAATGTTTTACATGAAAATGTCGGAAATGCAAGAAAAGTTTCCTGTCGTTTACTAAAAATATCTTCACTTAAACCGATAGCAGCCTGTTCCAGCCATAAAACAAAAGTTTATATTATATCATTATTATCCCCATTGTTTATATGTGAAAGTCTTACTTGCGCTTGGATTTTTTGTCCTTTTCTGCATCCATGGATTCATCCTCGTCAGAGTCCCTGAGGAGAATGGAGACGATGGTGTCCAACTCGGACTCGTCCAGATCCGTTCCCACCGCGTCTTTTCTTAGCCTAAATTAATGTCATTTTATTAATAACAAAAATATTTAGCTGTATTCCAAATAAAATATAACTCCACCTAGGAGCAGTGGCGTGGCGTCCCCACGATTTCATTTCTGGGGGAGGGCGGTAACGGGGGGACTAACCCTAGAAAGAGGTTTGGGCGGCAAAAACCCCCAGCGGGGTCAAGCAGAGCCCCTTATTAGCGGTGTTCGGAAGTGAGGGCAGAACGCTCCCCACGGAAAATTTTTGATTTTAGGCGCCAAACAACACTCGAATATTTAATTTCGGCTGATAATTATTACGAAATTTAAGAAATTTTACCCCATTTTTAAATTTAAAATTAGTGTTTTAAATATTAAAGTAGTTTAAATATTATTTATACAAGTTTAATTTGGTTTTTTTTACTATTAATATGTTTTGGAATGGAACGAATTAGGAACCCAGTTAAAAAAATTTTTTTCTACCTATATTCAAAACGAGAAAAACAAACAAAAAACTCCTAATGGAAAAACACTGGCTTCGCCGGATTTTTTTTTGTAGTGGACCACCGCTACCGCCCCCATGCCTTCCTTTTCTAGTCAGGTCACTTGCTGAGTGCTAATTTTTTTAAATCCCGGTTTTTTAAATATTTTTTAATAATATCATTTTTACTATTGTTTAAATTGTTTGCACGAAAAAGGTAGCCAAATAGTTACACAAAAACAATTTATTTTTATTATCATAATAAATTTTCTTATATACACCACTAAACGGAATTCAGTTTAATGTAATAAAAAAATTTTCCACGTCACAAGAGTTAAAGTCTTCGAATTTGGATTCAACGAGAAAAAAATTAGCCAGTCCAGTTTTGTACTTTTAGGCTTCCGTGTTTTTGGACCGACTTTTATTTCTGCTGTAATATGTTTACCTGGCGGCTACTGTTCCGAGGTAGTCTAAACTGGCAATTCGTAGCGACATGTCGTTACTTTTGGTTTTGAAATGATTAACTAATAGAGTTCCTAAATACAAAAAATACAAGAGTGATTTTTATGCGATATATAAATTATGGGGAGAAATATACAAGCAGCTTAAATAATCGAGTGGGTAATTTTAGGTCAGTTTTCAAAAGTTTAACAACACTAAACAAGCTAAACTTAAATTATTTTTATGTTTATGGAATTCATTGTTAATTATATTCCAACGGTTTAAAAAAATAAAAAGTCTTATTAGCCACTTATTTACCAAGAATTTGCAACATCATTTCCGCGGCTGGCCATTCAGGTTTGTGCACAGCATTCAAGAGATCCTGGACGAAATAATCGAACAAACTGCGATAATTGTCTTCCTGTTTCGCTGTACACCTTTAACGTTTGCAAACATTTAGAAACAATTTTAAAAATTATTACCCCAAGAACTAGTTGACATAAAAACTAAACGTTTACAAAACAAATATTTTGTAAATATACTATCGATTACAATGCACAAAGTGGACGCCTTTCTGGTTCTTAAAAAATCCCTTACATACAATTAGCAATACTAATTAAAATTCCAAAAATGATAAAATCTATCATATTTTGGCAACGGTTAAGGTCATTAAAAAGCGGTTGGTAGTCTAAATCAACAATGATATATTTAAAAGCTAGAGGTTCATATACCCCAATGTAAATTTTAGGATCCAGTATTTATCCGAACGGTCAATTTAAAATCTAAAAAGTTTTAGAGGTTCCAATTTCAGAACTTTATTTTAAAAGCTTTGATTTAAGTTTTTTTTTTGTTTTCATATTGTAATTTAATTTTCTAAAATAATAATTTATTAAGTTAGAAAAAATAAAAATAAGCAAAAATAGTGCTTTTTAGTGAAAAATAGTTTTTGTCGAAAATATTTATACCTAAAAATTAATGTTAAATCTAGTTTTTTTTTAAATTCCTCTGATAAACAGATAAGATAACAGTTTAAAAATTTGGAAGGTAGTTAGACAATCTCAATTTTTAAGCGTGGGGCAAATTTTGGTAGCTAGCGTGGCTGTAAAATCTCCTGGTCGCTTATCTACGTTCGACATTCGTAGCGAAACTCACACTATAAATATTAAGTATCAACCTACTAAGATATACTTACTTTTGTAAGAATCCACTTAAAAACTGCGTGGCTACCCTTTTTGCACATTGATAACTGAGCTCTACCTGTAACAAAATATCATTTACTATTTAAAACTCGTTAAAAAGTTATTTATTTAACCCCCACTACTTTGGCATGAAAGACTAACGATTTTCCACTTCTAATTTTTAAAAAATTAGGGACAAAATGTGTTACAAACGACAGTTGTTGTAAAACATCAAGCACACAGACCTGTGCAATGCTTTGAAGGTTTAACAGTGAGTGGAGCAGGGGGGTGAGGGGGAAAGGCATTTTCAAAATGCGGATAGCGGACACACAAAGGGAAATCTTTTTTTTCAGACCGGGATGTGCAAGGAGGCTAAAGTGCCAAAAGTAAAAAAGTGAAATTTAAGTAAAAACAGGTATAAAATAGCTCATATTTTTCATAAATAGCTTGAAAACTACCAAAATTTTCGGAAAATGAGTCAAAAATGGCGAATATTTTTTGTTTGTTTTTTTATTTTTGAGCTAGGAGAGCGTATCAAAACGCGGGAAGTAGCCACTTATAAAGCAACGAGTGAATCACCGGACCATGCAAAAGTCTAAGCACAATTATGCTATTCAACGTAATGATGGCGAGTTGGTGTAATAGCAAAAAAATATTTCGCCTTTGACTCATTCCGAAATTGGTAGCAAGCTATTAGAAAATGAGCTAGATCCTGTTACTAAATCACTTTACTTGGCACTTAGCGCACATCCCGGCGAAAAAAAAGATCCCTGGGCCGCTATCCGCATTGAAAATGCCTCCCCCCACCCCCCGCTCACTCGCTGAAACCTCAGAGATGCCAGGCGGGCTGAGTACAACAACTGCGGTAACAATGTCCTAATTTTAAAAATAGAAGGGAAAACGGTTTCACGCCAAAGTAGGGGGGTAGAAATAACTACGAGTAAATAGAAAGATATGTACAGGTAGAGCGGTATCAGGAAAAAGGGTAGCACGCAGTTTCAAGTGGACTACAAAAGTAAGTATATCTAGTAGGTGATAATATTATAGGGAGCGCTACGAATGCGAACGTAGATAAGCGACCAGGAGATACAGCCACGCGCTACCAAAAGCCACGCAAAATAGAGTTACTACCTCCAAATTTAAACTGTTATCTTATCTGTTTATCAGAGGAATTTAAAAAAAAACTAGATTTAACACTAATTTTTAGGTATAAATATTTGCGACAAAAACTATTTTTCACTAAAAAGCACTATTTTTGCTTATTTTTATTTTTTATAACTTAATAAATTATTATTTTATAAAATTAAATTACAATATGAAAAAAAAAAAAAAACTTAAATCAAAGCTTTTAAAATAAAGTTCTGAAATTGGAACCTCTAAAACTTTTTAGATTTTAAATTGACCGTTCGGATAAATACTGGATCCTAAAATTTACATTGGGGTATATGAACCTCTAGCTTTTAAATATATCATTGTTGATTTAGACTACCAACCGCTTTTTAATGACCTTAACCGTTGCCAAAATATGATAGATTTTATCATTTTTGGAATTTTAATTAGTATTGCTAATTGTATGTAAGGGATTTTTTAAGAACCAGAAAGGCGTCCACTTTGTGCATTGTAATCGATAGTATATTTACAAAATATTTGTTTTGTAAACGTTTAGTTTTTATGTCAACTAGTTCTTGGGGTAATAATTTTTAAAATTGTTTCTAAATGTTTGCAAACGTTAAAGGTGTACAGCGAAACAGGAAGACAATTATCGCAGTTGTCGATATTTCGTCCAGGATCTCTGAATGCTGTGCACAAACCGAATGGGCAGCCGCGGAAATGATGTTGCAAATTCTTGGTAAATAAGTGGCTAATAAGACTTTTTATTTTTTTAAACCGTGGAATATAATTAACAATGAATCGATAAACATAAAAATAATTAAGTAGCTTGTTAGTGTTGTTAAACTTTTGAAAACTGACCTAAAATTACCGACTCGATTATTTAAGCTGCTTGTATTTTCTCCCATAATTTATATATCGCATAAAAATCACTCTTGTATTTTTTGTATTTAGGAACTCTATTAGTTAATCATTTCAAAACCAAAAGTAACGACATGCGCTACGAATTGCCAGGTTGAGAGACGGAACAGGAGCCCGCCAGGTAAACATATAAGAGAAATAAAAGTCGGTCCAAAACACGGAAGCCTAAAAGTACAAAACTGGACTAGCTAATTTTTTTCTCGTTGAATCCAAATCGAAGACTTTAACTCTTGTGACGTGGAAAATTTTTTTATTACATTAAACTGAATTCAGTTTAGTGGTGTATATAAGAAAATTTATTATGATAATAAAAAATAAATTGTTTTTGTGTTAATGTTATTTTTGGCTACCTTTTTTGTGCAAACAATTTCAAACAATAGTAAAAATGATATTATTAAAAAATATTTTAAAAAACCGGGATTTAAAAAAATTAGCACTAAGCAAGTGACCTGACTAGAAAAGGGAAGGCAGGGGGAGCGAGTGGTCCACTAGAAAAAAATCCGGCGAAGCCAGTGTTTTCCGTTTCAGAGTTTTTTTGTTTGTTTTTCTCGTTTTGAATATAGGTGGAAAAAAATTTTTTAACTGGGTTCCTAATCGTTCCATTCCAAAACATATAAATAGTAAAAAAAAACCAAATTAAACTTATATATAATAATATTTAAACTACTTTTTAATGTTTAAAACACTAATTTTAAATTTAAAAATGGGGTAAAATTTTTAAATTTAGTAATAATTCAGCCGAAATTAAATATTGAAAATGTTTGTTTGGCGCCTAAAATTTAAAAATTTTCGGTGGGGACACGTTCTGCACTAACTTCCGAACACCCTAATAAGGGGCTCTGGCTTGACCGCTGGGGGTTTTTGCCGCCCAACTTCTTTCTAGGTTTCATCTCCCCGTTACGGGCCTCCCCCAGAAATGAAATCGCGGGGACGCAGCGCCACCTGCACCTAAGAGGACTTATATTTATTTGGAATACAGCTAATATATTTTGTTTATTAATAAAATGAGATTGAGTTAGGCTAAGAAAAGTACACAGTGGGAACGGATCTAGAACGAGTCCGAGTTGGACACCATCGTCTTCCGTTCTCCTCGGGGACTATGACGAGAATGAATGAGGAAATGCAGAAAAGGACAAAAAATCCAAGCGCAAGTAAGACTTTCACATATAAACAATGAGAAAAATAATGATATAATATAAACTTTTGTTTTATGGCTGGAATCAGGCTGTTATCGGTTTAAGTGAAGATATTTTTTAGTAAAACAACAGGGAAAGTTTTCTTGCGTTTCCGACATTTTCAATGTAAAAACATTTTTTTCTAGCTAAATTTCAGAAAAATGTCCTTTTATTTCTTTCAGAAAAAAATAGATAGTAAGTTTTTATTTTATCTCTTGTTAGTCATTAGTTCTTACTTCCGAAAAATTTCGCAGTTTATTCATGTTTATCTATGCTTCGTAGTTTATAATTTGTCGTAAGTAGTTGGTTTTACTCTCACAAAATTACCTCTTCGTTTAAGAACGGCGTACTTTTGAAATTACTATTATAATGCTCATCAATAAATATAGTTTAAAGAATCCCCAAAAAGAAAAATCTACTTTTCGTTGAAGATTTATTTTTTAAATAGATTTTTTAAATTTTTTTTTAAAAACCAATGTTTTTTTGTTGGTTAGAAGAAGAAAAAAATACTGCTGAAGACGCGTATCCAAATATTTGCAAAAAAAGCTCTAGAGAACTCGAACAATTACTTAAAGAAGGGGATACCTCAGTTGAGATTAAAGTATTTTACAGTATTAAAAAATCTTTGCAATAGCATGTATGATAACTTTTGTGAACATTAATAGAAAAAGTCGAGAAAAAAGGGGCATAACTTTGAAAAGCATTTTTTTCTTAAATCAAAACCAGTTATTTGTAAGTGCCATCAAAAAAAATATACAATAAGTTTTCTTAGGTTGTAATTATTCTTGTGAATTTCATCAATCTGTGAAATATTTTTTAATTTTTTATAGTTTGCTGGAAACTTTTATATTTTACAATGGTTTAAAGACTGTCAGCAAGAAGTAGAACGTTTACAGCATCAGGGTCAGTTAAGTTATAATTTTGATATTGACATGGTTAGCTAAATTTATATTGTTCGTTGTATCATGTGGTGCTGACATTTATATTTATAAATTATAAATCCAACATTGTGCATTATGATAGACGCCAGAGTACATCTTACGTAAATAGGCATGATAACATCAAATTTTTTAATCACATAATAATCTTTTTTGTATGCAATTTCGTCCAGTCTAAAATGTAAGAATTAGATGCAAAGGAAAACCCATCAATCTTGAAGCTCAAAACAATCATAAGGCGGTCTCTGCGAATATTCCTTTCCCCCACTTAAAAACCTAAGGCCATTGTCTTGAAATCAGGAGAATGTCCATTTATACTGAATAAAAAAAATACATTTTTTGTTACATACAAGATCATCGTTCTGATATGTGATGTGTTAAGCATCAAAACGCCGCTCAAAAGCCAGCAAATTAAAACACAATTCATCATGCGATAAGTCACGTCTATATAACCTTAAATTGAAAATCTCTTAAACACTAAAAACGATTATTTGGTTTATAAAAAAAGAATTTTAGGAGTAAAAGTAGAAGATGATGATATAGAAACGGACCAGCGACAAAAAGTAGTCCAGCAGTCCACCGCCAAGCGACAGTTCCTTCTCACGCTGGTCGATCGAGATTTAGAACTAGATAAACAGGCTTTAGAGGACAATAATCAGTTAGTTTTTTACAAAATTCAACATTAAACGTTTTATTACACAAAATATATTTTCGGTTCGTTGGTGTCCTTCCTTGCTATTTTAAGTCCCTACCCCGATTTATTTAAAAAACACGCTGGGATTTTATTATTCACTGTTCATTGTGATGTATTTGAGGTACCAGCATACTTTTGAAATCATTTTTACTGGATTTACTCTTCCAAAATCTTGACGTGGGAGGACGGTCGGGTTTTAAAAAAAAAAGAAGGGGGAGAGGTGGATGTTAGGATTCCTTAAGCTAGCCACATCCTGCATAAAATTTGGGGTTACAGAAGATAGTCTATAATATTTGGGTGTAGAAAAGTACAATTTCTTTGCAAAAATGGCTAAAAATTTCAGACGTCTTTTGAACGAGGATCAAGCCTCATATTTGGTGAAATACCTGGCCTCAAAAAGACCCTACAGCCAGAGTTTTCAGAGCTACCTCACACAGGTTAGTTTAAATTTTTTTCTGCAGACGGAAAATTAAAATAAATTAATTTATTGTTTTTTTGTTATTAAATACTGAAAAAATTATTTAAAATTGTATCAGAAATTTTAAATTCTAAATGTTTTATCATAAGATTGGCTAAAATATGTTTTGTGTTAATTTAGATACTCATGGTTGTTAATGATAGCGGCCCTGTTGGAATGCGAACAAAAGCTATGCGCTGTCTTACACAAGTGGTAGAAGCGGATCCCACTATTCTTACCAGGGTAAATTATATCCGACTTAACACTAACACGTATTACCAGACATAATAAAAATCCAGTTATAAATATTTGTCACTTCCCGTGAATTGGTAATGAAGTTTTGGGGTGGGCTCTTAAGTTTGATTTTAATGGTTGTTCTGCTTATAATTATTTACATATAAAGTCTATCTAGCTTAATTTCAATTTGCTGTTTTCAACAAAATCTAATTAAGAAAAAATGATAATAATTTGTGTAATATTTTTCGAAGCTTTTTCAAAAAAAACTTTTAAAAAATTCAAAAATGGTGCCACCGGCTAGATTTGAACAAACTATCAAAATGTCAAAAGTTGTCAAAATTTTAACCCTAATTTGCTCTAGTGTTAAATTTTTAACAAAACTGGTTTCAGGACCTTGGGAAAAAATTTTAAATATTATTAAATAAAAAAATGTTAAAGTGGAAAAGATAATGTAAAAATAAAATAGTAAAATTAAAGTCTTGCCCATCTGAAAAATTTTTGGTTGAATCATATTCGGCTGACCGCGAAAATCAGAATGAAGACATAAGCGGTCCAATCAAAATCGTGCGGTTATGACGTTTTTAAAAAAACAAATAAGAATGCAAAAATTTTTTAATTTCACTTTTTTACAAATTGTACAAAAATCAACCAATTTAGCCCTTTAAAAATTTGAATTTAGGTTCCAAATTAAGTAATTTGGTAAATAATTATTAAAGTAGGGTTTTTATCTTTATTATTAAAATAGCTTGTGTTAAAAATTTTGAATGGTTTTATATACAGACCTGCGCATGGTCTGGAAATGCAACCATCCCCCGTTTTATTGGACGATTTCCCCCTCCCATTTTATTGCCCCCTCGCCAAAAAATGAAAAAGTGCCCTAAAATTATGGCGATATTTTTGCCCTATAATGGCGCCATCATCGCGAATTTTTTGCAGTTTTTAGCCTATTTTTCAATGCATTTTAAACCATTTTAGACCTATTTTTACCTTATTTTCGCTTTTTTCCCCTTTTTTCTCTTTTTTTTCTCTCCTGCTTGCCCCCCTCCCCCTTTTCAAAAAAGTTGCCCCACGTCCCCCGTGCCCCCCGTTTTGGAATTTGCCCCTTTGCAAATAAAATTCCCGGGGGGCAGTGCACAGGTCTTTATTATAGTCTATTCAATACTGAAATTATCAAGATCAGCTAGATTTTATTTAAGTCTAATTATTACAACAACGTTATTTGTCACACTATTGTTATCTAATTGATAATTAAATCTTCAGGTGGACGTGCAGAAGAGCGTGAACGCCCGTCTACTTGACATGCACAGCGGTGTGGGGGAGGCAGCTGTGGATCTGATCGGGAAATACATCATGGCAAAACCTGAACTCATCGATCGATACTACGAAGTCCCTCGCCAATCGAATGTTTGGTAAGGGTTATTTCCGTTTTTTGATGCAAGCTAAAATTATGCTTAAGAAGTTATTCTTAGTTTTGTGTCTGAAAACTAGCGAAAAGAGATTTGACAAATACCTACTCCCTTCTACTTGTTATTTTCATCCTATATAGATTAATTATCACTTTTTATGATTAACTACTGTGAATAGAGTTCAAAGTTCAAGTATCAACTCCTCGCGGCTACAGTTTAAACCAGTTTTTATAATAATGTTTTCTTAATTTTGGTGTTTCTTGTT